>OZ023271.1:12232071-12441898 GCA_964006375.1 Tillus elongatus
TCTAATAAAAACTCGGGACGCAGCAAGTGCGTTATGGTAGTGAATTTTTATTAAATGCTTCAAATTTAAATAACTCAATTTTCTATAAACTTAGAGAGTTTAATTTCAATACGTAGTAAGGTTTTTCCTAAGGCAAGATATCCACAAAATTTCATTAAAATAACTTTGTAATTTTCGGAGAAAAAAATTTTTTTCGAAAGAAAATTTAAAATTTGAGTAACTCAATTTTCTCTAAACTTAGAAAGTTGAATTTTGGTACGTAGTAAGGTTGAGGCAACATATATAGTAAATTTCATTGAAACAGCTTTGTTACTTTCGGAGAAAAAAAAATTTTTCGAAAGAAAACTCAAAATTTTTCCGGAAAACCCCGTCTGATTTTTCTGGATAACGAACTCATCCAAGCCATTAATAAAAGACAGGCAGTTGCCAAGTTTCATCGAAATCGGTTAATTACAGCTACTGATGAAGACAACTTCGTTGTCGAAATACGTATCAAAAAAGATAGCGCATAACTCTGTTATTATTGTTGTACATACCAACAAAATATCAATCAGATTTTGGACCATATCACATCGTCTTCTATTTTAACACTAAAATAAATTTAATATTGAATGAGACAAACTTTAATTACTTTTAGTAGTACCAATCATAATAAAAATATGTCTAGTCAAAGTAACAAAACCCGATAAAAAAACAATTACGAAAACTAATAAATGCTGTTGAGCCAAAAATAGCCTTGTTAATATATCATATTCCCTTTCTTTGTCCAATTTTATCATATCTTTTGTTGGTCAGTAACAAAAGCCCAACAAATTATATCCCAAATGATACAGAAAACTTTACAACTCTAGATCTAAATAAAAGGACTGTAACAGCGGCAGAAGCAGAAGTCAATGGAAGGTTGATGAATGAATCTCATGAGTCAATAAGAAAAGCATTGACTAACCAACAGCAACCACATACTTATGAATTAAACATGTTTCAAATTTGAATAGCTCAATTTTCTGTAACAGTAGAAAGCTGAATTTTGGCACATAGTTAGGTATTTCCCAAAGCAATATGTAGACCAAGAAATTTTCGGAAAAAAAAATTTTTTTTGAAAGAAAACTCAAAATTTTCCCGGAAAACCCCGTTCGATTTTCCTGGCCAACGAACTCATCCAAGCCATTAATAAAAGAAAGGCACTTGCCGAGTTTCATCTAAATCGGTTAATTATTTTTTGAGTTATCAGACGGATACATATATATATATATATATATATATATATATATATATATATATATATATATATATATATATATATATATATATATATATATATATATATATATATATATATATATATATATATATATATATATATATATATATATATAAGCATATAAAAATTCAAACTGACCCCGGATATGGGTTCTAGGGGTCCTAATTCGCGCTCATTTGAAAGAATTTTTGCAAAGTCTCACCATCGATACCTCTCTATTAGTGAATTTTTTTAATAAAAATTCACTAAAACCGTCAAGCAAGAAACCGCTATGTCCGCATTTTTTCTGAGGCAAAAAACTCGTTCAATAACCACATCAAAAACAAAGTCCTCTTAAGCTCCAGCGGCAGCAAACACTTCTGGGCTATTGCTAAATCTATTGGGAATAATTTCTGCAAGAGCACGTTCCCACCTCGTCTCGGAGGATGAAATTGTTTCTACCGCCCTGGTCAAAGCTGAACTTTTTGCCTCGTTGTTCGCTGGCAATTCTACTCACAACCCACCTCCAAATGTTCAACCACCAACAGTCCCCAATGTCGCGCATAAAATGACGGATATCATTTTTAAGACTAAAAAGGTACGAAAGATGCTCTCTTCTCTTAATACCAGGAAAGACTCTGGCCTTGACGACCAGCAATTGTTCTCAAAAAATGCGCACCAGAACTTGCTCCTGTCCTGACTCGTCTGTTTCAGACATCTTACAATAGAGGCATATTCCCTGGTAACTGGAAAACTGCTCGACTACAACCCGCACCCAAGAAAGGATCGAAAGCACATCCTAGCAACTACAGACCCATTTCTCTCATTTCAGTCATCTCTAAAGTAATGGAAAAGTATCTAAACACCGAATTACTAAAATTTCTTGAAAAACACAGTCTAATCCACGACAGGCAGTATGGATTCCGTCAGCGCAGATCAACTGCCGACCTCCTTTCCTTTGTCACCCATTCTTGGAACAAGTCTATGGAACTACACAGTGAATCCCAGATTGTCGCTCTAGACATATCTAAAGCATTCGACCAGGTCTGGCACGCAGCGGTGCATAATAAACTACCGGCCTATGGCCTACCACCAAAACTCTGTATGTGGACAGCAAATTTCCTCTCCACCCGGAGCATTTCTGTTGTCGTGGATGGACGTTCCTCTAAACTGTATCCAATTAATGCAGGAGCCCCTCAAGATTCAGCTTTAGCCCCTAATTTGTTTCTTCTCCACATCAATGACCTCCTCTCTAGCACATCCAACCCAGTTCACAGTTACGCGGACGGCAGCACCCTCCACTCCAATATACAATATTCTAAGCCTGTCTCTTTAGCCCAACTAGATGAGGATCGCAGACTCATGGAGGGTTCTATCTCCGTGGATCTCCACTAAATATTAGACTGGGGAAGTAGAAATCTTGTACAATTCAACCCCACCAAATTAGTCTTGTTTTCTTTCTCATAAGAGATACACCAGCCCTAGACCCATCACAATAAACAACCAAGTTATTGAAAGTAATGAGTCCTTTTCACTTGTTGTCATCTCTGTGGATTGAAATCTGAATTGGCACCAACATGTCACATCAATTGCAGAAGCGGCTGCTAAGAAATTAGGTTTCCTCTTCCGGGCTCGCAAATACTTTTCACCAGCTAATGTGTATACTTTATATACTTCACAAATAAGACCAAACCTCGAATACTGCTCCCACATGTGGGGTGCTGCTGCCGCTTCTACACTCGCTATCCTGGACTTTATTCAGAAGAGAGCTATACGTCTCATCGGTGACCCTATCCTCACCCAAAGGCTGCCATCCCTTGCCCACGGACGTGCCGTTGGTGACCTTTCTCTTTTTTATAGATATCTGCACGGGCACTGCTCAAAGGAGCTTTCTTCCATAGTTCCTCCACCTGCTGCCCCCAACAGACCTACCAGGGGAACAGAGCGAATGCACCCTTTTACTGTCCAGGTCACCAGACATAGAACATCTTGTTATGCCCGCTCTTTTGTCCCGAGGACTTCCAAGTTGAGGAATTCCTTGCCGGCACATGTTTTTTTTTCTTCCCCGAACCTCCAAACCTTCAAGTCCAGAATTAACAAGTTGCTTCTTTTCTCCTAGTCGACACCCACGGTACGATAGTATCTAGGCTGTAAGCCCTCGTGGTGTGTTGTTGAAATAAAAATATAAAAAAAATCTTCCAATTAAGTGATTACGATAAACAAGCGACTAGATGTTACTGCACAAATGAAACCAATGCAACAGTAATGAAAGCAAAAAGTTGTCCTCATGGAGGGGGGGCTATCATGTCTGCTTTGGTCGCTCGTTGTTGATAAACTTATGACTACTTTGAGCGGGGCAAGATTTATAGCCCAAGGATACACAGATGATATTGTCATAATAGCAAAGGGCAAGCACGATGCTGTAATATCCAGCCAATAGAAAACAGACCTAAATATATAGTAAGGAACTGGTGTGAGGCAGACGGACTTGATGTCAATCCTCATAAGACAGTTCTTGTTCCATTAACGAACAGAAGGAAACTAAATGTAAAAGCTCCCACTCTGAATGGAACACAGATACAATTTTCCAATAAAATTAAATACTTAGCGATCTTCTTAGACCAAAAACTTAACTGGAACACACACTTGGAATAAAATCTGTCGAGAGCTACACTGACAATCTGGACATGCCGTAGACTCGTAGAAAAGACGTGGGGGCCAGGATGGTGTACTGGCTATACCAAATTGTGGTCAAACCCACGGTCAAAATGCACCTATAATACGTTGACCAAAAACGGAACAGGCCTCAATACAAAGCAAATTGCAAACATTGTATATGCTGATATGTCTTTGAATAACGGGAGCTATGGCATCATGCCCCACAGTTGCAATAGAGGCAATGCTGAATCTTGCTCCACTGCACATATGCCTGAAAATGGAAGCAGCCCCAAGGCTATTCTAAGCGGAAAATTTTTTAACCAAGAGACTTGGTTGGCCACTTTAAAATCATGGAAATTATCCCGCTGGAGTCACTCGCTAAACCAACAGACCAAATTCCAGCCAAACTGAACTCCATTATTCCATTCGGCGTGGTCATAAGTGACCGCCAAGCATGGGTCAGAGACAGTGCAAAGCTGACAAACAACTCATCTGCATACTATACAGACGGGTCTAAACAAATGAAGGCCGCAATACTGGGAATAAGAGGACCTAACTTTAGACACGCTTAGTCCCTACGAAAAACTTCCACCATCTTCCAAGCAGAAATGCTTGTTATAGATCTCTGTGTAGAGGAGTGTATATGGAGAACACTTAGAAATATGGAGAGCGAAATCATGCCAGGCAGATAGGCAGTACCAAAGACTCTGAAGCCTTTCAAAACCTAGCCTAAACTGACCTGGGACCGCAAAAAATCCTTGAAGTAGGTGGATACGAACAACAAAGTCACTTTGATGTGAGTACCAGGACATGGAGGCAATGAAAGAAATGGGGAAGCAGATAGTCTTGCAAAAGTGGCAGCAACAACACCATGCTATGGTCCAGAGTCCTATTGTGGACTAACAAAAATCCACGTAAGAAATGAACTTGATACTTGCAAGAGGAACCAAGTGCTGTCATACTGGAGGAAAACGCCAGGCTTAAGGCAGGTAAAAAGGATAATCACCGTGTCAACAGACAAGTCTGAACTGTTCCTTGAATTAAACAGAAACGGCTTGAGAATAATTACACGACTTTTCACAAGATACTCCCCAGTAGATTACCACCTTATAAAGATGGGTACGGCGGGCAGTGAAAACTGCAGATACTGCATTGAAGTATCAGAACACTTACTATGCGACTGCATGGCCCAGTTCTGCAAACGGCTCAAATACCTTGAGGGGTGACCCTAGCATCCAAAGAAATAAGTAAAATAGCTCCCAAAAAGATACTGGGCTCAGTGGCGGCGTAGCATAGGTTGGCACCCGGGGCGGTTTTCTATTGAGCGCCCCCAAAATAAAACCACAAATCACATACTAAACGTGCTTACGTGACTTTATTTTGCTAAAATATTCGATCACATTATCAAAACTTACTTTCCTGTCATTTTCAATGGACAATATGGAAAGATTGGTAGGTCGCGCTTGGCTCATTGTAAATCTTAAGTAAGATTTATCAATTATAATTTTGAGAAACTTCTTTCACAAGAAGGCACAGAAACACAAATGGTTAAAAAAATTTTAGACACCGCGCTAGACTCGGAACAGACTCTGAATAGTCCCATTGTACAATGAATTTCAGAAGCTTAAAGGTAGTCCATTGGACCGCTTCTTGGAAAGAAATGCTGGCGGCTTCCAAGTGGCGCCTCAGTCGTAAAATCTCCAAAATAATGTCCTCTGTAGAAAATTCATCATAGATTTTTGTCAGGTTTGGAACTATACCACGAAGTTGTTCTTCTGTTGACGTACGCAGAGTTTTAGGCTAAACAACACCAAATGTTATGAGAATGTCATTCATTGCCTTGTAACGATGGTCTAGTTCTCCGTAAATTCTATCAAGACATTCTAACATAGCTCTCTGTAGCTCTTATGGTAATGTTAGCGTCTTGGGCCATTTCTCCTGGCATACGTTTTCGAAATCTCCTTCCTCTTCTTTCAATCGAAATATCCAAGTCCTCACATTGTTCAGTTGCGTAGGAAATATCTCTTTCCACTATTTGGATTGGTTGGTTCCGAAGGAAATTTTTTAGAACTTTGATTTTGATGACACACTTTTCCAGCGATAGCCCAGATGTTTGTATATACTTTTGTGTCTGGTTAACTTCTTCTAGGACTTCATACCAAAAAGAAAGGTAGTATAAAAAAACTGGAGTCACATAAAGCTGGTAAAAGTGTGGATGCTGCTTCTCTTGTATCGGCGTTTTCTCTGCTGCTGCTGCGATCAGACATGTCTTCGAGTGTCGATACAAGTTTTTCAAAATTATTCTTTAGTGGTTTAACAGCGCCGTGATGAGCACTCCATCTTGTCACCGCTAGTCTTTTGGCCGATACGCCTACACTTTTTATTAGAATTTCGCATCGATGTGTGGATGACGAAAAGAACGTGTAAACTCTTTCTGCTGTTCCGAAAAATTTACACTTGAAGTAACACTCCCGAAAGAGTGCACTCCACATATATTTAGCGAATGATTAACACAAGGCATAAACAACGCTTTAGGATTGTGTTCTTTGATTTTTGCTTGTACACCACCATGAGCTCCTGCCATCGTTGCAGCGTTATCATAGCCTTGAGCCCGACATAGATGTATGTCCAAGTTATCACTCTCCAGCTGCGTAAGGTTATTTTCAGAAAGTTCGACTGCAGTGTTTCCAGCTATTGGGAAGAAACCTTGAAATGATTCCTTTACTTCAACTTGATCGTCTTCAATATGAACATATCTGATTACATAACTCATGTGATCAACATGTGCTATCGAAAAGAATTGCGAAATATTTTGCTTTTCTTATGTCGTCCAAAATGTTATTTTTCACCTCTTTCCCCAAAGGCCCGATGAACTCATTTTGAATGTCTTTGGATAAATATGAATCTACCTGTTTCCTTTTTGTACAGGCGACAGCATGTTCAATTCTTAGCATATGTTCTTTTAGCACTGGGTCATATTTCGACAATAGATTAACTAATTTAAAAAAATTCCCTCTATTGTCGGAAGAAACCCCCTCTCTATGGTCTCTAAGAGGAAGACTTTGACGTGCCAGGAAAAGTATAACATCTAAAAGGCGACTCCAAATGTCACGCTACTTCTTTTTTTCTTGGTCTAAAACCATTTGATGTTCATGGTCGATAGTTTTTTGCAGCCTCAATCCATTTTCCAAGATTTTCCGTTTATTAGAACAGGAGAGATGGTTCTCAGAATTCTCGTGATGACACTGTAGGATTTAGTTTCCACCATGAATTAAACCCGTTCAGACATAGTCTTTTTTTTAAACATTCATATAATCGTAGATATATATTTCAATCCGTATAATAGCTTTTCGCTCTTGATCACCTCTTTTGTTTTGGTCAATCTTACTGAATGCAGTATATATAAGTTACAGTCACGCGAGACAGATTCATTGAGATTCGAGAATCGGTTCAAGGATCCGGATCTTTTTGAAGAACCATGATCCGACTCTTCGAAATATCCGAATTTTCCATCTCTACTGACTGTGATTGTTTGTTTTAATTCACACATAGCACGGCGCAGCGGATACGGCGCGGACGGAGGTAGGGGCCGAAATCACTTGCCCTTCCGCCCTCGCCATCCTCGTCGGGCAATTGCACCAGTGGCTGCCTACTAAACTACGCGAGTTAGTTGTCACCACGTTGTCACCCCTTAGTACTTGGCACCCGGGGTAGACCGCCCCTACCGTCTCCCTTTACGCCGCCACTGACTGGGCTGCATAAAAAATCTGAACTTTTGAACTATTGTCAAAAGGGTAATGCGCCAAAGATCCATTGGAATCGCAGTGCTTAGAGAGCAAAGGCGTATACGACTCATTAAACAATCTTGGGATATGCACATAACCAAAAGACCTGAGAAAAGCTCCACATCGCAGCAGTCGCAGAGATTCTTGATGCTCAACTTATTCAGCTCCTTTACGGGTGCAGCCTTTACTCCCTGTCTTGCATAGATTGAAACACCCCCATGTTGATTAAGGTCTCGGCAAAATTAGGATATCAATGTGTAATCACTTATTGGCAATGTTTCAAGTTGTTCCCTGGATTGCCAGTGTTCAGACTTTAAACGTAGCTCGGGATCTTCGTCTTGCACAACCATCTAAAGCTGATGAGCCCTGGAACGCAGATGTATGCAGTGTAAAATAATGCAAAGCCTCATGGAGCTGTAGTAGCACGTTTTTTTAAATAAGCAAAATATCACTACACTGCATCGACCCGCTAGAAGCACTAAGATGTAGTTACCCCACAAATGAATTAATTTTAAGCACGTTACATATCGCGAAGATTAGAAGCTGCAAGAGCAATATACTAGAGCGAGGCAGCAATGCAATATACTAATATACTAGATGGTTAGGAAAGTGTATGCGGCGTTTTTATTAATTTGGTCGTTTCTAATTATTTGCCTGTTAAGTTAGTTAATAAAGTAAGTTTAAGTTTCTCTTAGAGTGATGTTAATAAGAAAGAAGGATAAGAATAACCTTATTGTTAGATTTCATACATTATGCAGTAGTTCACGCAATCATAAGCACCAATATATTTACAGAAATCAACAATAATGGCCTACATGTGGCGCTTAAGCCTAGCTTCTGTGTCCCACATATTTAAACAAAATATAAGTAAGGATATGGACATACAGTGTTTCTATAAAGTAACGTATAAATTCACTAAAATTGAAAGTGATTTGTTAAGGAAAATTAAAAAAAAAACAGGTCGATTTTTATTTTCAAAAATTAACCTTTTGATATAAAAATCACCCCTATCGTTATACCTCTTCAGGAAGTACCTACCCTTTCGAAGTTTTAAAATTGGATGGTGGGTAGTTGATACAACTTTTAAAGCTAATCCAATTCTCTATTCGGCAACACCATTTTTTTTTTTGTAGGAATAAAATAAAGTGAGTAATAACATTTTAGCGAATTTTCATTAAGAAAATTTCGTTATTAGAGAGTTCCCGATGAAAAGCTTTTGAAACAATTTCTCCAGATGAGCGCGAATTTGGGTCCCGAGAAGCCAAAACAAAGGTCCGGTATAGGTTTTCCCAGAAAATTGTGTTGTCTTTCGAAAAAAAATTATATCTCCGGAATTAACAAAGTAAGGGCAACCAAATTTGGTACGCTGGTTTCCGTCATAAAGAGTATTATATGTGCCAAAATTCAAATCTCTATCTTAAAAGACAAAATGTTAGAGGTAAATTAATTTTTAGTTAATTAAACCTGATTCAAGAAAGTTAAAAACGTAAAAATTTATTGATCAGAATGTGAGTGAAAAATACTACAAGAAATCACTAACAAGCTCCTAGATATGTGCCTAAGTCGTTATCTTTCTTGATTTCGTTAAAATATAAGCAAAAAATCCATTGGAAAGCAAAATGGTTTTATGTAAATTGTGAAACCTTGCACAATAAGATATTTCTTCTAGTAAATGCATATAGTGCGTAGCTCAGTGGACTAGGTGTACAGTGGTCACATTACATCATATAATCGACTTCCAGATAACGAGTTCTAATCCTGGTTAGTGACTTTGCTTTTTATTATTTTTTTAGTCTCATTTCGCTTTACAGTTATCTAATCTGATTGTTGTTATTCCGATGATTTTTTTTGCGAGTTTTTGTATCAAAAATAATTTGAATAGCATATCTGGTAGTTTGTTCTTGCCCTAACTTAGTGAAACCGTTCCTTATTTGATACAGTCGTACATATTTCCCGTGGCTTCACAAGTGCTTGTTTTAGTGAATTTTCTTAAAAAAAATTAACTAACGATGAGATCCTGACTTTTTAATTTGGAAAAATTTTCTTCAAATGAGCGCGAAATCGGCCCCTAGAACACATCCAGGGTCAGTTTCAATTATATATATATATATATATATATATATATATATATATATATATATATATATATATATATATATATATATATATATATATATATATATGTATGTATGTATATATATATATATATATATATATATATATATATATATATATATATATATATATATATATAGGGTGAACATTTTTCCAAAATTTAGGCCTGTAAGTTTAAAGACAAAAAAGTTAGAGGCATTTAAAGAAAAAAATTGGAGTTTTCCTCAAAACGTAAAAAGTCGCGATTTGAAACGTCAAAATTAGCAACATTTAGGCAAAGAACCTGACAGAAATACGGATTATGTAAAGCTTCAACCACCATTGCCCTTCATTTTAATAAAATATTTCTAGAAAATTCATTTTAAATAGACACTTTCTCTGGTGCTTTGGAAGTAGTTTTTGTTAAATTTATGGTTTAACGGTCTATCATTTTTAGCTAGTTGTCATAAAAAAAATTCGTTATTGAGGAGACCGCGGCTTTTGAATTCTAAAAAGATTTCTTCAAATGAGAGCAAACTAGGCCCTCTAGAAACGATATCCGAGTTTACTTTCTGTCTGTTTACATATATACAGTGTGACGCATTTCTACGGTAAAGCTCAATATAATTGTTGTTATGCAAGATACGAGAAAAACTTGTATAGGTTACCTATAGGGTGTTTTGAGCTGCATCTTATAAAATTATTTTGACAACCACAGGATGGCCCATAAATCGTTGGTGATATCTACATTTTTTTTTTAACATTCCTTATTGCATCTTTGCATATTTCATCGAAATGTTATGCATGTTTGTAAAAAAAATCGAGACGCAGTAAGTGCGTTTTAGTAGCGAATTTTCATTAAACTCTCCAAAATTTAATAACGCAATTTGCTATTAACCTAAGGTTCGTCAGCTAGGAAATGAGTTTTTTTGGAAATGTTTTAAGTTTATTTTCGGAAAATTTTTGTACATTTTCAAACAAGTTATGTTGGTAAAATAAGGTACATTGTTCCTACTATATATGATATACCGGTGACCAAATTGATTCCTGCTTACATTAAAGAGATATATTTTGTATTAAAAACATTTTAAGAAAATTCACCATAACGCACTTGCTGCGTCCAGACTTTTTATTTTTTAAATCCGTTCGAATCTACTCATAAAAAGATCTGCAATAAAAGGTCACAATGGATTGCCCATTACCGAGCCTTCGGTCTGTTCAAAATACTCATTGTTAAGTTGGAAAATATTTTGTTTTATACAAGGGTAGTTAGAGTTAAATATTCTTTGCAAACGTCATCACTTATATTGTTCAATTTTAACAACTGTTCCAAATACTCTAAAGTTTGTTTCGTGGGTACACTGGAAAACAATGACGACACATCAAATGATAACAAAATCTCACCTTCCAGTAATTTTACATCTTTAACTTTGTTAATGAAATCAAGCGAATTTAGCACCGAAAAACTTTTCTGTTTAATAGGTAAGTTTTTAAACTCATTTGACAGCCGCTTAACCGAATTATAAGTCCCGACTTTTCTCCTTGTGTGATAAAAATCCAATTTAAAACTATCCCGACATGCAACACACACAATAGATATAAGAGAGTATGAAAAAAACCAATATGTTTGCAAAAAGTTAAAAGGAGTGTGAATAATTTTCGCTTTAAAGTCTTGTAATACATATGTATGCTCTTCGATTATTCTATTTTGATAAATATGAAAAAACTACCGAGCAGACTGGCTTTAATTAACGCAGAGATAAACTATAAACAAGCTGAATAGGCAAATCAGTTACATTCGTTAATAAATGACAAAACTATAAAATTGCAGCCAAAATTAGGTGCTTCATTTTTTATGGAATTCAGTTTATAGATAATGGTATTTCTATTTGTAGGATATCCAGGAAAAACTCCTAATGTAGACTCCTGCAAAGCAGAAACTGGTAAAGCAGGAACTCAAGCACAAGCTGGTGCAGAAGGTGCAGCATTCAGAGACTTTGAGCGACAAAAATTTTGGTCGGATTATGAATCTGATTACGAGCGTTTTGCTCCATCAACCTCAGGTAACAGTCAATTCATTTTTAACTTTAATAATGCCCTCGCAATATGAACCATTCTTAAGGTAGGTTCGTACACACTCAAATTGCGAAATCACCGGGAAACGTATCCTGTAGAAAATATATTAATGGCAAAGAGCGTGCACAAGGTACGGTCCAACTTTAGAGTCGACGCATACAGGATCAAGGACGGCAAGTACTGCAACGACGCTAGAACCGCCAACCGCCCTTAGTAGTAGGAGTCAAAGTAGAGCCACGAACGAGTAACGGTATGTAGATGCAGAGTAGCTAAAGAACCTTCACGCGACCGCGATTATTTTATTATTCGCATTAACCCTTAAAAATGCAATACCAATTTCTAGTGTACATTTTAATTGATAATAAAGTCTTAAGTTTAGCTCACTTCTTTTAACGCGCCCATTAACGAAATAGTAATATTTACATGGTGCCGAGATTATTTACATGGTGTCGAAAACCGGGAAAGGGGCTCGGGACGCGAAAGTATAGTCAGAAAACGTGTAGTGAACGTCGAGGTGAATAAACAAAGTTAATAACGTTTGTGCAGTAAGAAATAAAATGGAACGTGTTGCAAGAACGAGTTGCCGGTCGCAACTAACGAAGCTACTCAACAACGGTAAAGAAAAAATATCTAACGTCGATGAACCCATCGAAGAACTCGTAGTAATTCGAGACCGAATTAACGCCGCAAATGACAATTTAAATCGTGTTAATCAAGCAGTGCTAACGTTGTTATCAGAAAAAGAGTATCAAAACTAGTTTGACAAGGTTGCTGAGTATCAAGATCAACTGGCATCTCTGATATCAAGGCTGCAGATAAGAATAAGTAAACAACCCAGTGAAGGCTTCATTCCTAATCACACCTACATTAATGAAAGTAACGATACCGAAAGAAGAGTAAACAAAGGTCACGTCAAGCTTCATAAATTAGAACTTCGCAAATTTAACAGCGAGTTATCGGATTGGACCTTGTTCTGGGAACAATTCAGGACAGCAGTTCATGAAAATGAAAGTTTAAGTGCTGTGGCCAAGTTTAGTTATCTGGAACAGGCCTTAGTAGGGAAAGCTGCAATAACGATCAGTGGTCTAACATCTAAAAAATCATATGATGACGCTATCGCTTTATTAAAACACGAATTTGGTAACAAACAACGAATGATAGACAGCTATTATGAAATGCTTTTATCAATAACGTCTGTTAAAAGTAGAATAGATTGTGCTGGTTTTCGTGGGTTATATAATACATCGCCATCGATAACCCGCAGTTTAGGATCCTTGGGAGTGAATGCTAACGAATATGGAATGATGGTAAAGTCCGTTATTCTCAACTCAAATCCGTACGCACTGAAAATCGAATATCATAAGAAACATCCCAACAGCGATTTTGAAGAACCACCCAGTATCGATAAGCAAATTGAGCTTCTATTAGAATATTTAAAATTGGAAGTGGAGTCATTAGAAATATCGCAATCAACTTCAACGTCAAAAGCATCAGCCATTTATAAAAACGAAATAAACAGGGCAACGATTATAAAACTCGGGACGCAGCAAGTGCGTTATGGTAGTGAATTTTTATTAAATGCTTCAAATTTAAATAACTCAATTTTCTATAAACTTAGAGAGTTTAATTTCAATACGTAGTAAGGTTTTTCCTAAGGCATGATATCCACAAAATTTCATTAAAATAACTTTGTAATTTTCGGAGAAAAAATTTTTTTCGAAAGAAAATTTAAAATTTGAGTAACTCAATTTTCTCTAAACTTAGAAAGTTGAATTTTGGTACGTAGTAAGGTTGAGGCAACATATATAGTAAATTTCATTGAAACAGCTTTGTTACTTTCGGAGAAAAAAAATTTTTTCGAAAGAAAACTCAAAATTTTTCCGGAAAACCCCGTCTGATTTTTCTGGATAACGAACTCATCCAAGTCATTAATAAAAGACAGGCAGTTGCCAAGTTTCATCGAAATCGGTTAATTACAGCTACTGATGAAGACAACTTCGTTGTCGAAATACGTATCAAAAAAGATAGCGCATAACTCTGTTATTATTGTTGTAGTTTTTGGGGTTATTCTACTTTTTGTTTCAGTTTCCAGCCACAATGTCCAGTCTCAGTCTTTTGTCAATAAAAATTATTATTATTATTTGTTATTTTTTGAGATTTCAGATGTTTTTATGAAAATTGGCTCCCATAACGCACTTGCTGCGTCTAGATTTTTTGAACTGCAATTTGCTTTTTCACAGTACATACCAACAAAATATCAATCAGATTTTGGACCATAACACATCGTCTTCTATTTTAACACTAAAATAAATTTAATATTGAATAAGACAAACTTTAATTACTTTTAGTAGTACCAATCATAATAAAAATATGTCTAGTCAAAGTAACAAAACCCGATTAAAAAACAATTACGAAAACTAATAAATGCTGTTGAGCCAAAAATAGCCTTGTTAATATATCATATTCCCTTTCTTTGTCCAATTTTATCATATCTTTTGTTGGTCAGTAACAAAAGCAATATATCCCAAATGATACAGAAAACTTTACAACTCTAGATCTAAATAAAAGGACTGTAACAGCGGCAGAAGCAGAAGTCAATGGAAGGTTGATGAATGAATCTCATGAGTCAATAAGAAAAGCATTGACTAACCAACAGCAACCACATACTTTTGATTTAAACATGTTTCAAATTTGAATAGCTCAATTTTCTGTAACCCTAGAAAGACAAACTTTAATTACTTTTAGTAGTACCAATCATAATAAAAATATGTCTAGTCAAAGTAACAAAACCCGATTAAAAAACAATTACGAAAACTAATAAATGCTGTTGAGCCAAAAATAGCCTTGTTAATATATCATATTCCCTTTCTTTGTCCAATTTTATCATATCTTTTGTTGGTCAGTAACAAAAGCAATATATCCCAAATGATACAGAAAACTTTACAACTCTAGATCTAAATAAAAGGACTGTAACAGCGGCAGAAGCAGAAGTCAATGGAAGGTTGATGAATGAATCTCATGAGTCAATAAGAAAAGCATTGACTAACCAACAGCAACCACATACTTTTGATTTAAACATGTTTCAAATTTGAATAGCTCAATTTTCTGTAACCCTAGAAAGCTGAATTTTGGCACATAGTTAGGTATTTCCCAAAGCAATATGTAGACCAAATTTTATCGAAATTTTCGGAAAAAAAATTTTTTTTGAAAGAAAACTCAAAAATTTCCCGGAAAACCCCGTTCGATTTTCCTGGCCAACGAACTCATCCAAGCCATTAATAAAAGAAAGGCACTTGCCGAGTTTCATCTAAATCGGTTAATTATTTTTTGAGTTATCAGACGGATACATATATATATATATATATATATATATATATATATATATATATATATATATATATATATATATATATATATATATATATATATATATATATATATATATATATATATATATATATAAGCATATAAAAATTCAAACTGACCCCGGATATGGGTTCTAGGGGTCCTAATTCGCGCTCATTTGAAAGAATTTTTGCAAAGTCTCACCATCGATACCTCTCTATTAGTGAATTTTTTTAATAAAAATTCACTAAAAAAACGCGGGAAATATGAATTCCGAAGATCCTCTGGTAATTAAACGTCACCTTCACAGAATGTATATACTGCTGTTGGATTATTAATGACAGTGAACAAGTGTGTTTTTTGCAAGTCTGAAGAACACAATTCTGAGAAGTGTAATAATACAGTCACCGATGTGAACAAGAGGAAAGACATTTTAAGGAAGAACCGTCGATGCTATCGCTGCACTAAACCCAACCATAATTCAAAAGAGTGTAGAAGTAAAATTATTTGTGATATATGTAAAAGCAGGCACGCAACTTCAATGTGTGACCCGACCTACCTGAAGCGAGATGATGGAAAAGAAAGTAACGCTCCAATAACAACAGCAAGTTTGTTTGCAAAAAACACTGAGAACAATGAACAAGTGTTTTTACAAAATGCCAAAGCCTATTTGTCTTCCAGTGAAAACGTAAATAAAAACGCGTTTATTTTCTTTTTTTATTATTGACGGAGGTTCACAGCTCACATACGTTAAAGAAAATGCGTCTCGTAAACTGGGACTTAAAATTCTAGAAACTGTCGATTGTCAATTAACGAAATAGTAATCTTTACATGGTGCCGAGATTATTTACATATCCCTATTGGTCTTCTTGAAATAAAATCGTAATATTATATAAAATAGGCCAATAGATATTAGTTTCGCAATTCACGGGTGTATGAACCTAGCGTCAAAGTATTAGGCTGTAAAGGGAGAAGAAGGTTTAATACTATATATTTTTTACTGGCCGTACCGATACTTCGTACTCGCAAACTACTGAAAAACGTCCCATACTGCTTTTAGTAAATTTACATTAAGAAAATTCACCAATAGAAGTGTGTGTGTGTTTTGTTTCTTCAACGTCGGCCTATTTCCGCGACTCTGGCCAATCACCGACGCCAGGGAGCAGTTTCACCTTACTATCATGGAAATTTTGCCGAAGGAGGGTAGGGATCTTCAATGTGCCCAACATCTCATGGACACGGAACCGACGGCTTTACGCCCTCTCCGAAGGGCGGAACGTGCAGGCATTCAACTTGCTCAAACACAATGTCAGAACCTCGGTTGATGTTAATGTTACAGTTTGTACTGAAAAAGTGAAAGGAGAACCCTGGGATCGAACCCAGTACCTTTCGGTTCAGAGGTACACATTCTTACCTCTGAACCACCGAGGCTCTACAAATAGAGGTATCGATGGTAACACTTTTATAGGACCATAGAACCCAAATCCAAGCTCCGTCGTCGGTTTTGAATGTTTATATATATATATATATATATATATATATATATATATATATATATATATATATATATATATATATATATATATATGTATATATATATATATATAAAATATGTGATACAGTTTATTTAGAAAAAAAATATACATACAAAAGATTTTAAATTAGTGACTCGAATAAACACACTGAAGTATCTAAAAAGCTACTTGTGCGTAGAAACACGGATGGCTTGCCAGTGGGGCCATGACCTCAATCCCAACAGTGTTATGCTACATCTACACTTACCCCCCCCCCCCCATGTTGTCGCCATGGGGGAGGCTAGGCTAGGATTAAACAGTGGTCTGCAATGATAGACTGAAGGCAACCCAGGCTGGTGGTCCACTGCAGAATTCGGGAGATCGTGAAGTAACCCATGCTTGGAATGAGGTCAGAATGCGCGAGCCTGCGAATCCACACGGACGGCAGATTTGGGGTAATCCTAGACCATGAGGCATGGCGGGGGAGACGCCGGCCCGCTTGCGGGGCGCGCTCGTCTGGTTCACGGGTGGAACTGGTGTGAGGCAGGCGCGCGTGTCTACTCTAAAGGACAGTGAGTAGGTTACAGTATTTATCTCGGGGTTCACGCAACCGTCTTCCAGGCCGAAATGTACGCAATAGTGTACTGCGTGCGAGAAAATAAGACGAGGTGCTACACCAAGCAGCTCTTCATAGCCATAGACAGCCAGGCAGCCCTCAAGGCTCTAAGTTGCCGACGGGTAAACTCCAGGCTGGTTAATGAATGCCATGACGAGATCATTGACTTGGCCGGGCAGAAACAGGTTACCCTCATCTGGGTCCTGGGCTACTGGGGGGTCAAAGGCAATGAATAGGCTGACAGGCTCGCAAAGAGGAGATCAGCAGAACCATTTGTGGGACCTGAAGCGCTCCTCGGAGTGCTGAAGAGCAGCGCCACGGGAGCCATTTAGTCCTGGGTCAAAAACTATCATAAGGCATAGTGAGCAGACTGGCATGCAGACTCTGCGGTGAGGGGGAAGAATCAGCCCACCACATTCTGTGCGAGTGTAAAGCTCTGGACTGTAAAAGGCAAGTTTCTACGGTTAGCCTAGACCGGAGGCAGAGCAATTTAAAACTTGGCCCTTCCAGCTACTGCGTAGACTCGTTCAAGACACAGTGATCCTGGAATGGGTAGAGTAAAACTGGTATAGGGTGCGCACAATCATACAAAGACTGCGGTGCTTCGCGTACGGTAATCGTGGAGGAAAAAGAAGTACGTAACAACCTAGTTTATACAGCCTAATGCTAAACCTACCAAAACATTTAAATAACAAATATTGACAACCTTTCGCCAATCTAGGTCAGTGTCGAGTAGCTCTAGCTGTTGTACTAGTGCAATGTAATTTAATTTAATCAATGAATTAAACCCTAAATTCGCACTTCTGATCGAATAATGAAAACTTAAAAAATCATTTTCATTCGTTCATAATGCCAAACCTTGAAATATGCAGCCAAATTTAGGTGCGTTAATTTTTAGAGAACTAGGTGTATATATAATGGTATTTGTATTTGTAGGAACTGCAAGAGCTCCAGAAGCAGCGACTTTCAAAGCAGAAACTGATAGAGCAGGCGTCCAAGCACATACTTCGGGACAAGCGACCGCATCCAGCGCCAACGATCCACATAAGGTTTTGTTGGACTTTGGGTCTGATTCGGCCAACTGTGCTCCATTACCCCTTAGTAGCAGTAAGTGTTTTGATACAGGAATGTAGATGATATTTCAGCATGTTTTTAAACTCTTTGGGTGATGAATAAAAATGCCTTTTCCGGTAGGCTACTTCTGCGAGGGTACAACACAGGAATACAAGATAAAATGAAGTAACAACAGCTAACCCCAACACTAAGTCAAAAGTTAATGGTTAAAATGTCAAGCTACACAGCTATAAAAGATCACGGGTATACAGTCATAAACTACAACATGCAATAAAAATGAAAACAACTACAAGTCAAATTGAACTACAAGAAAAGCTAATTTGTCTTGAGATTTTTATAAATTACAATAAGTCTAATTCTAAAACTCATAAAAGCTTAAAAATTCTCTAAAATTTAAATTCAAGCTGAAGACAACAACAGGAGCGAAAGAAAACAGCACTGTTGTGCTGTTTATCTTGTATTTCTGTGTTGTACCCTCGCAGAAGTAGCCTACCGGAAAACTCAGTTGTTCTGACAAGCCTTTTGTAAATTCTAGATTCCCCTGAGGATGACCTGTTAAAAAGGGCCGAAACGCGTCGGGACGAGGAATAAAATATTTGTTTAGGCCTTTTTATTCATCACCCAAAGATGTCAACCCCAAACATTTTGACGCTTAGGAACAATATGTTTTTAAAGTCGCCCTACAGAATCAAATGAATTTTTTTAATTTTTCATTCATATTCATAAAGATATATCAAGTTTACTTGAGAAAAAGAAGCTATAAATTTCTTAGATTAAACCAAACAGGAGTTTTTCGTTTCATTTTTCAATAGACAGGACTTTTATAGAGACACAACCATTCCATATGATTCATGTAATTTTTTTCGCTGTCGCTGTCATCAGTCATCGAAAGATACATCCTGCATCTTCAATACCTATGTATAAAACCAATGTTGAAGAAGAAATTTCAATAATCAAGCAAATAGCATATAAGATGATAGACAGAAGCAAATCTAAATAAGCGCTTAATTTAATGTATCCAAATATAACAGACAAAAAAACATAACAAATATATTTCAATGACTTTTTTTTTGAAAGATTTTAGAAAACATTGCAAAAATTTTAAAGTCTAGTGTAAAGACAAAGGTAGCGGGAATTTATACATTAACTTGTACACATTCTAACGCAATCTATTTTCTTTCAAAGCTTCGATAAAGTCAAGTTTCCGTTAGTGATTACAAAATGTAGTGGCTATGCGACTATAATTGACTGTTGGTCTATATTAAGTATCGATAATATGTTTTGCGAATGTACATTTGTCACGCAAGTTCTAAAGCAGGTCAGCTCTTTAATCGCTGGCTGGTGTACTATACTTGCCATATGGTAGGTGGTAGTGGACTTTTCTTTTACGTGATAGCAAAGATTTTTTTTCACGCCCGAGGAGGTACCACCCCTTACATCAAGGGTGAAGTCCCAACGGTCGTTTCCGGTTCTGGTGTATGAGTCGGTTTTCCTTATCCCTTACTTATCCCCCTACTATGTCGAAAAGCATAACTATTGGACAATTGATAGTCCCTTTATTAATCTTATTTTTAAAGGGGTAGACATTGATCCAATTCAATCCATAGCAGGTGGTAGGGGAATTTTCCTTTACGTAATAGTAAAGGATTATTTTCACGCCCGAGGAGGTACCACCCCATACATCAAGGGGCCGGTGAAGTCCCAACGGACGTTTCCGGTTCTGTAGTATGAGTCGGCTTCCCTTATAAACAAAAATGATGATGGCTCCTCTTTGTACAAAATATTCCGGAGGCAAAATACCCCTCCATTCGGATCTCTGGGAGAGGGGTGTACAGGGGGCGCCAACATCAAGATTTAACATATCATTTTCGAATATATGTGGCCTAAATTCTAACCTGAACTCCGTCCAACATTTTCTCCAGGCTAACAGGCCCCAACTCCTCTTCCTCACCGAAACACAAATCAGTGCCAAAACAGCCACTAATCACCTTAATTTACCGGGGTATGAGCTCCTTACTTCCTTTAGATTGCATGGAGGCGTGTGCGCATACGTCCGTAGCAATCTACCCTGCACCAGACTCCCCAATTTAGAAGCTGGAAGAAAAAATCATACTATGGATAAAACTCTCTCTCAGGGCTGCAACTAAATTCATTTGTTGCATTTACCGGTCACCTTCTGACAACAACGTTGTCCAGCAGTTTGACTACCTTTCTGGAAAAACCGACTATCTGATTTCTGAATATCCTTCCTCCGAGGTCACTATTCTTGGTGACTTCAATGTCCATAATAAGGAATGGCTAGGATCTTCAAAAACCGATCCACAAGGGAGAGCAGCGGAGGCCTTTGCAGTCAGCAATTCTTTAGCCAATATGGTTCAGGAATCTACTTACTTTCCTCGTATCCCAACACACAGCTCAAATCCCTTGGATCTCCTTCTTACTACAAATCCTGACTGCTATAAAATATCAGGCACCGCCCCTTTTGGTCGCTCAGCCCACGGCATGGTCACTGCTTCCTGCGCAATGCAACCCGATGTCACACAGTCATCACACCCACGTATCGTTTGGCACTACAACTCCGCGAACTGGGAAGAAATGCGAGATTACTTTTCCTCAGTTCAATGGGCATTTGTCTGTTTCTTTCATCCTGACCCCTCTGATATCTCACAAAACGTCACCGAAATTATCCAAGCTGGCATGGAATTATTTATTCCACGTACACAGAAAACCTCTGCAGCCACTCAAGTCCTGGTTCTCTAAATCCTGTGGCAAGGCCAGACTTGAAAATGTCAAAGCTCACAAAACGCTTCTACACAATCCCAGTCAAGAAAACTGTCAAGCATTTAACGACACAAGAAACCGCTATGTCCGCATTATTTCTGAGGCAAAAAACTCGTTTAATAACCACATCAAAAACAAAGTCCTCTCAAACTCCAACGGCAGCAAACCCTTCTGGACTCTTGATAAATCTATTGGGAATAATTCTGCCAGAGCACGTTCCCACCTCTTGTCTCAGGGGATGAAATTGTTTCTACCGCCCTGGGAAAGGCTGAACTTATTGCCTCGCTATTCGCTGGAAATTCTAGTCTCAACCCACCTCCAAATGTTCAACCACCAACAGTCCCCAATGTCGCGCATAAAATGACTGATATCATTTTCAAAACTAAAAAGGTACGAAAGATGCTCTCTTCTTTTAATACCAGAAAAGCCTCTGACCTTGACGAGATCCCAGCAATTGTTCTCAAAAAATGCGCACCAGAACTTGCTCCTGTCCTGACTCGTCTGTTTCAGACATCTTATAATAGGGGCATATTCCCTAGTAACTGGAAAACTGCTCGAGTATAACCCGTCCCCAAGAAAGGACCCAAAGCGCTTCGTAGAAACTACAGGCCTATTTCTTTCCTTTCAGTCGTCTCTAAAGTGATGGAAAAGTATATAAACACCGAATTACTAAAATTTCTGAAGAACACAGTCTAATCCACGTCAGGCAGTATGAATTCCGTCAGCACAGATCAACTGCCGACCTAATTTCCTTTGTCACCCATTCTTGGAGCAAGCCTATGGAACTACACGGTGAATCCCAGATTGTCGCTGTAGACATATCCAAAGCATTCGACCAGGTCTGGCACGCAGCGATGCTTAATAAACTTCCGGCCTATGGCCTACCACCAAAACTCTGTACCTGGACAGCAAATTTCCTCTCCAACCGGAGCATTTCTGTTGTCGTGGATGGCCATTCCTCTAAACTGTATTCAATTAATGCTGCAAGGTACAGCTTTAGCCCCTACTTTGTTTCTTCTCCACATCAATGAGCTCCTCTCTAGCACATCCAACCCAGTTCACAGTTACGTGGACGACAGCACCCTCCACTCAAATATACAATATTCTGCCTGTCTCTTTAGTCCAATTAGATGAGAATCGCAGACTCATGGAGGGTTCTGTCTCCGTGGATCTCCAAAAAAATATTAGACTGGGGAAGTAGAAATCTAGTACAATTCAACCCCACTAAATCACAGTCTTGCTTTCTTTCTCATAAGAGATACAGCAGCCCTAGGCCCATCACAATAAACAACCAAGTTATTCAAAGTAATGCGTCCTTTTCACTTGTTGGCATTTCTGTGGATCGAAATCTCAATTGCCATCAACATGTCACATCAATTGCAGAAGCGGCTGCTAGGAAATTAGGTTTCCTCTTCTGGCCTCGCAAATACTTTTCACCAGCTAATCTCTATACCTTATATACTTCACAAATAAGACCAAACCTCGAATACTGCTCCCACATTTGGGGTGCTGCTGCCGCTTCTACAATCGCTATCCTGGACTCCATTCAGAAGAGAGCTATACGTCTCATCGGTGACCATACCCTCACGCAAAGACTGCCATCCCTTGCCCACCGACGTGCTGTTGGTGACCTCTCTCTCTTTTATAGATATATGCACGGACACTGTTCAGAGGAGCTTTCTTTCATAGTTCCTCCACCTGCTGTCCCCAACAGATCTACCAGGGGAACAGAGCGAATGCACCCTTTTACTGTCCAGCTCACCAGACATAGAACATCTTGTTATGCCCGCTATTTGGTCCCGAGGACTTCCAAGTTGTGGAATTCCTTGCCGGCACATGTTTTTCCTTCTCCTCCAAACCTCCAAACCTTCAAGTCCAGAATTAACAAGTTGCCTCGTTCCTCCTTGTCGACACCCACGGTACGATAGTATTTAGTCTGTAAGCCCTCGTGGTGTGTTGCTGAAATAAAAAAAAGAAATATGTTTCTTGTGTCCGATATTGAAACTTCTAGAAGTTTGATTGATGTAGGTGGCGTTGTCGATTCTAGATTGTTTAATGAGTTGTATAGGCCTTTGGCCTCTCAGCTTTCGGACCATAATGAGCCTTTTGTGCATGACTCCGTTTTCTAATAGTTGCCAAAATGTGAGTCACCCCCTCCCCCTAGGTATCATATTGCATATTTCGAAGGACAATATTTCAAAACTCTGGACGCAGCAAGTGCGTTATGGTAGTGAATTTTCATAAAAATGTTTTGAATTGCAAATATGTGTGTTTCCTTTTTAAGAAAGCAGGCATCGATTTTGGTTACCAGTATAACCTATATAGTAAAAACAATGTGCCATGTTTCATAAAAATAACTTTATTGTGTTGAAATGTACAAAAATTTCCAAAAGCAAACTTAAAGTGTTCCCGGAAAAACTCGTTTCTTGGTCAACCTTATAGGTTAATAGCAAATTGAGCTATTCAAATTTGAAGCATTTAATGAAAATTCGCTACCATAACGCACTTGCTGCGTCCCGAATTTCTTTTCTTACAAACATGCATCGCTGAAAAATTCAAAAATGCAATAACATAAGGCGTGTTTGATTAAAAAAAAAGAAGAAAATTTGTATCACCAACGACTTATGGGCCATCCTGTGATTGTAGAAATATTTTTTTAAGATGTAGCTCAAGACACCCTATAATTAATATATACAAATTTTCTTCATATCTTGTATAATAACGGATATATTGAGCTTTAATTGATTTTTGACGAAAATTCGACAAAAAATATATACCATTAAACGATAAACTCTATAGCTAAGGCTACTGCCAAGCATCAGAGTAAGGGTCTATTTGAAATGAATTTTCTGGAAACATTTTAGTAAAATGAAGGACAATGACGGTTGAAACTAAGACTTCAGAGTTTGTAAAACATCCTTCTTGAGACATTTGATTTCCATATCCCGTATTAAATTCAAGTTCTTTGCCTAAATGTTGCCGATTTTGACGTTTTAAATCGCAACTTTGACGTTTTGAGGAAAACCCCAATTTATTTTTCTTTAAATGCCTATAACTTTTTTGTCTTTTGACCTACATAGCTAAATTTTGGTAGGTAGATTACTTATAAGGAGATTCACTAGCGTACCAAATTTGGTTGCCCCTACTTTGTTAATTCCGGAGATATAAATTTTTTTCGAAAGAAAACACAAAATTTTCCGGGAAAACCTGGTCAGGTTTTCCTGGCTAACGAACTTATCCAAGCCATTTGCAAAAGGAATTTTTCCACCAAATTTAGTCAAAATCGGCCTATTATTTTTTGAGTTATCGGTGTGATACATATATATATATATATATATATATATATATATATATATATATATATATATATATATATATATATATATATATATATATATATATATATATATATATATATATATATATATATATATATATATATATATATATATATATATATATATATATATATATATATATATATATATATATATATATATATATATATATATATATATATATATATATATATATATATATATATATATATATATATATATATATATATATAAACATATAAAAATTGAAACTGACCCCGGATATGTGTTCTAGGGGGCCTAGTTCGCGGTCATTTGAAGAAATTTTTTCAAAATTCAAAAGTCGGGATCTCCTCATTAGTGAATTTTTTTTAAGAAAATTCACTAAAAAGCGTACGGTTAGGATATCAGGAATGATTAAAAAAATTCGAGGACTAGTAAAAGATCTTGCCAATGCCATTATAATATACAGGCTGATCCATTTGAAAAAAGATATATCCGAGCATTTGTGTTTTTAAACAACCTGTAGACAACGATCAATTTGTCGGAAGATTGTGTGTACTAAGTTAAAATATAAAATAATAAAAAAATATGCATAACAAAGAACTTCCTATTTGCATCAATTAATAAGATACATGACGTTGAAAGGGACATATTTTTGTAATAAAAATGGCCATATCTCGTGAAGCACTCAGTATAAGGTAGCAAAACCGTATATTGGGAGAATCGTCAATATCAGCTGTATCCTAATGTATAATAATATATAGGGTTGTTCCATATAAAAAAAGAATAAGCGAGTTAGTGTCCACCACTTCCGGTATAACCGGAAGTCGCCTAAATGTTTTAGGTCGATTGGGCATATTGGAACCTTGTACTACAAATTTTGAGAATCCAAAGCGGTCTAGTTTCTTCAAAACGTCTAATAGGAACTCGTCTTGGAGTATTCGAATATTCGAATACACTCTCGTTGAAATAATTCGTATTCGAATACTCGGATATTCGAACTATTCGTAATCGATTCGCAGCCCCAGTATGATGTCGATCATGTGACATCAGGCCATTGATGTGGCAGTTTACAATAAAAATACTGAAATGCATTATTAAAGTTCACAAAGTTAACGATCTAAATAAAACTTGTTAAATTAGATATACGTATCATAAAGAAACATTTACAAATGCTGAAACTGTATAGTTTGCATATTCTATATTCTAATGTACATTAACAATTATATTTGTAATATTCTTATATATTAATACACAGGGCGATCACATAACTCGGGGGTAGTTTTTACAATTTTAAGGGATGCCACTACCACAGTAGGGGTGGAAACTTTTTATCAATTTAAACTACATACCTTAAATAACCAAGTTTAAAAACATTACTTTTTTTTTTCATTATTATTATTTTCGACTTAACTTTCCTGGACTATTAGTATGATTACTTCCACATCGTCACAACGTGTGGAAGTATCGCATAGGCGACAAAAATTTCAACAATTGTTTTTAGCTTAAACATCGCAAAAAGGATCAAAACATATCGAAAAAAAATCTCTGGGCGCTGCAAGTGCGTTATGGTAGCGAATTTTCTTTAAAATATTTGTAAAAGCAAATGTCTTTCTTTGATGAAAGCAGCAATCAAACTTGGTTGCCTATATAGTAGAAATAAATTTATTGTTTGAAAATATATAAACATTTTTCAAATGTATGAATGCAGCAGATGTGTTATGGAAGTGAATTTCCATTAAAATGTTTTTAATAGCAAATGCGAGCAGGCATCAATCTGATTATCGGTATAGCCTATGTAGTAGAAAGAATGTACTATATTTTATCAAAATTACTTATGGTTTGAAAATATACAAAAACTGCTTGAAAACTGTCTATTTGAAGCCATATCCCCATTAAACCCTGCCTACCCCGCACAGCACCCCTATTTGCCGCAGGTCACGTTACTGCCTTGGGGGTATGCAACGAGGGTGGTTGTATGCACACGAGGAGGGGGGGATTGGATACGACGAAGCAGGACCCACCGGGTTCGACTTGTGACAGGGGTTAGAGGGTGGCTGCTTTGTAGTGGAGATTTTCCTTCCCCCTCACGTGCATACAACCACCCTCGCTGCATAAACCACAAGAAAATGCCTTGTTCCTACCCGCCAAGAAAGTTACGGCACCTGGGGGGATAGGGGTGCTGTGCGGGGTAGGCAGGGTTTAAGGGGGGTATGGCTTCAAGATGTGAAAAAGATAGCTTTCAAGCCCGTTTTATTCGAATTTTCTGCTCATATTTCCTTCTTACTACCTACCCCGTTCAGCACTCTTACTCACTCCTGGTCCCGTAACTTCCTGGGGGGGGGGTTAGTATGGTGAACAAGAAATCTTTCTTGAGGTTTGTCGATCCAGGGGAGAGCCTAGGCAGGTTTCTGGAAAGTTTTTTGAAATGCGTTCAAACTGCAAATTTACCGAAAATTGGCTACCAAAACGCACTTACTGCGTAAAAATTTTTTCTTACAAACGCATCTATTTCGATAAAAAATGCATTAACGAGTTTGTTCTATGAAAATTAGCTAAAAAAAAACTATACACCCCTACTCACTCCTGGTCCCGTAACTTCCTTTGGGGGGGGGGGTGTTGAACAAGAAATTTTTCTTGGGGTTTGAGGATCCAGGGGGGAGCCTAGACTGGTTTCTGAAAACAGTTTTTTGAAAAGCGTTCGGGAGCTAAACTGCAAATTTACCGAAAATTCGCTACCAAAACGCACTTACTGCGTCCAGATTTTTTTCTTACAAACATTATATTTCGATAAAAAATGCAAAAATGCATTAACGAATTTGTTCAACAAAAATTAGCTAAAAAAAAACTATACACCCCTACTCACTCGTGGTCCCGTAACTTCCTTGGGGGATGTGAATAAGAAATTTTTCTTTGGGTTTGTGGTTCGTGGAGGGGGGGTTTAGGCAGGTCTCTGAAAACAGTTTTTTGAAAAGCGTTCGGGAGCTAAACTCCAAATTTACGAAAATTCGCTATCAAAACGCACTTACTGCATCATATTTCGATAAATAATGCAAAAATGCATTAACGAATTTGTTCTTCGAAAATTAGCTTGAAAACAATTATAGACCGTTAAACCATAAACTTTACTAAACCTACAAATAAATATCCAAAAAAAAAACATCAACTTAACTAAACTGATAGCCAAAGCATAAAAAAAGGGTCTATTTGAAATGAATATTTTGTAGATATTTTAGTAAAATGAAGGGCAATGCCGGTTGAATCTGAAACTTAAGGGTTTGCAGAACACTCTTCTTGCAAAATTTTTTTTTCACAATCGGTATTTGTTTCACGTTCTTTGCCTAAACATTGCCAATTTTGACGTTTAAAATTGCGAGTTTGACGTTTTGAGGAAAACTCCAAAATTTGTTTCTTTAACTGCCCATAACTTCTTTGTCTTTAAAGCTAGAGACCTAAATTTTGGTACAGAGTTGACTCTTTATAATACAAACACGCCCTTACTTTGCTATTTCCGGAGAATTTATTTAGAAGGAAAACACCAAATTTTCCAGGAAAACCTAGTCCGATTTTCCTGGCTAACTAACTTATCCAAGCCACTTGCAAAAGAAAGGTACTCACCAAATTTGATCAAGATTGGTTCATTATTTTTTGTGTTATCGGTCGGATATGTATATATATATATATATATATATATATATATATATATATATATATATATATATATATATATATATATATATATATATATATATATATATATATATATATATATATATATATATATATATATATATATATATATATATATATATATATATATATATATATATATATATATACATATCCGACCGATAACACAAAAAATAATGAACCAATCTTGATCAAATTTGGTGAGTACCTTTCTTTTGCAAGTGGCTTGGATAAGTTAGTTAGCCAGGAAAATCGGACTAGGTTTTCCTGGAAAATTTGGTGTTTTCCTTCTAAATAAATTCTCCGGAAATAGCAAAGTAAGGGCGTGTTTGTATTATAAAGAGTCAACTCTGTACCAAAATTTAGGTCTCTAGCTTTAAAGACAAAGAAGTTATGGGCAGTTAAAGAAACAAATTTTGGAGTTTTCCTCAAAACGTCAAACTCGCAATTTTAAACGTCAAAATTGGCAATGTTTAGGCAAAGAACGTGAAACAAATACCGATTGTGAAAAAAAAATTTTGCAAGAAGAGTGTTCTGCAAACCCTTAAGTTTCAGATTCAACCGGCATTGCCCTTCATTTTACTAAAATATCTACAAAATATTCATTTCAAATAGACCCTTTTTTTATGCTTTGGCTATCAGTTTAGTTAAGTTGATGTTTTTTTTTTGGATATTTATTTGTAGGTTTAGTAAAGTTTATGGTTTAACGGTCTATAATTGTTTTCAAGCTAATTTTCGAAGAACAAATTCGTTAATGCATTTTTGCATTATTTATCGAAATATGATGCAGTAAGTGCGTTTTGATAGCGAATTTTCGTAAATTTGGAGTTTAGCTCCCGAACGCTTTTCAAAAAACTGTTTTCAGAGACCTGCCTAAACCCCCCCTCCACGAACCACAAACCCAAAGAAAAATTTCTTATTCACATCCCCCAAGGAAGTTACGGGACCACGAGTGAGTAGGGGTGTATAGTTTTTTTTTAGCTAATTTTTGTTGAACAAATTCGTTAATGCATTTTTGCATTTTTTATCGAAATATAATGTTTGTAAGAAAAAAATCTGGACGCAGTAAGTGCGTTTTGGTAGCGAATTTTCGGTAAATTTGCAGTTTAGCTCCCGAACGCTTTTCAAAAAACTGTTTTCAGAAACCAGTCTAGGCTCCCCCCTGGATCCTCAAACCCCAAGAAAAATTTCTTGTTCAACACCCCCCCCCCCAAAGGAAGTTACGGGACCAGGAGTGAGTAGGGGTGTATAGTTTTTTTTTAGCTAATTTTCATAGAACAAACTCGTTAATGCATTTTTTATCGAAATAGATGCGTTTGTAAGAAAAAATTTTTACGCAGTAAGTGCGTTTTGGTAGCCAATTTTCGGTAAATTTGCAGTTTGAACGCATTTCAAAAAACTTTCCAGAAACCTGCCTAGGCTCTCCCCTGGATCGACAAACCTCAAGAAAGATTTCTTGTTCACCATACTAACCCCCCCCCCAGGAAGTTACGGGACCAGGAGTGAGTAAGAGTGCTGAACGGGGTAGGTAGTAAGAAGGAAATATGAGCAGAAAATTCGAATAAAACGGGCTTGAAAGCTATCTTTTTCACATCTTGAAGCCATACCCCCCTTAAACCCTGCCTACCCCGCACAGCACCCCTATCCCCCCAGGTGCCGTAACTTTCTTGGCGGGTAGGAACAAGGCATTTTCTTGTGGTTTATGCAGCGAGGGTGGTTGTATGCACGTGAGGGGGAAGGAAAATCTCCACTACAAAGCAGCCACCCTCTAACCCCTGTCACAAGTCGAACCCGGTGGGTCCTGCTTCGTCGTATCCAATCCCCCCCTCCTCGTGTGCATACAACCACCCTCGTTGCATACCCCCAAGGCAGTAACGTGACCTGCGGCAAATAGGGGTGCTGTGCGGGGTAGGCAGGGTTTGTGTGCAAGTGAATAGAGAACATTTTGAACATTTATTATAAGAAAGGGGCGTTTTTATTAAGTGTATTTTCGAAATTTGAAGATAAAATTTGTTTCACAAAAAAAAGTAGCTAAATTTCGCGAAAACCGCAAGGTTCTATTCATTATTTTTTGAGTTATATATTATATATATATTATATATATATATATATATATATATATATATATATATATATATATATATATATATATATATATATATATATATATATATATATATATATATATATATATATACACAGATCTCCTCATTAGCGAATTAAAAAAAAAATCGCTAAGAAACACGATTTGGAAACGACATTTTTTTGCCTGTCGGTCTGTACCTATATTTGTCTTTTATTTATAGCCACGATAACTTTAGAACGAATTGAGATATCGTCTTCAAATTTGGTACACAGTTCAGTGTGTTTTTCGGGTAAGTAGCTCCAAAGGGAAAGCGATGAACGGGGGGTGATTTGGTGAAAATTAACATTTTTTCGTTAAAACTCGAGTAATATAACGTTTTAGGGTTTATTAATTAGAAAACTTTCAATTTCATAAAACATCTGGTCTTCAGTACTGAAGTTAAATTAGGGGTTAAATTTGTGAGGGTGGAATATCGATGACAGAAATTCCGAATTGTTTGTTTTTTGCTAAAGCGGGGTAAAAAGTCTTAAAATATACAGAAAACTTGATGCTGGAACGATTTATTTTGTCTGTCAGTTGGTCTGTCAACCTGTATGTCTGTTAATGGGCGCAATAACTTTCGAACGAATTGAGATATCATCTTCAAATTTGGTATCCAGTTAGCACCCGACAAAGGAACGCTTTTAGTTGTTTTTGGGTAGGGGATACATTTAGGATGATTTGGTGAAAATTGAGTTTCGTTAAGACTCGAGTAATATAAGGTTTCAGAAGTTTATGGGTACAGGAACACTAATATTTTCTTTGTGCTCAAGTCATGGATCTAAAATTCATTTCATGAGAATGTCTAATAAGTACACTTGCAGAACCCAAATCACCACAACACATTTTTTTAAACACCTGACAATCGTTTCCTTAACAAAATTAGCGTCATCAGAGGATGAAAAGTTCTAACTACTTTACTAGTAACATCACCTTTTATACTGAATCTTAGTTAAAGAACGATACCGAGAGGAAGACTAAATCGCAGGTAAATTCTTCAGTGTATTGTATTTTGATTGCCTGACGAGGTTTTTGAACTTATTTTTCGGTTTCGGAATGTTTCTCTGCATCAAAGACAGGGCGCAACACAGGACTGCAAACCAGTGGCAGTGCTCGGTTTAAGGAAGTTTAGTTTTTTATTGTCCTATAAATATTAACACTTTCATACGCATTGAGCTTCGCTGGCCGTCTAACATTTTTGATAAGTTTCAGATTTTCCTTATCAATGTGGTGGTTATTATCCCAAATATGTTGTGCCATGCATGACTTGTCCACACTACCGTGTCTCAGCTGTGCCAGATGTTCACGAAATATAATCTGCCCAATTTACTTAAGATTACAATCTTTATAACGTATCTCATAGGTACCCGACATTTCAGTGGCTTTATCTTTATCTTTCGTATTACCTAACAAATTTCATAAATTTTTTTGTAGAGAAAGTTAGCTGCAAATCAGCTCTCTTAAAAATGCTCTCGAGACCCCTTGTGATACGTGGTTCAAAAGTTATTGTTCCGTCGTTATTTTCGACACCTTTTTTGCTTGAAAATAAAAAGTAAATGAACAACAAAATATGTTAAAATATGACCCCGTCGAAATTACACTACCCTGGCTACAACGATATTTAAGAGAAATAAATGTTGTCGATTCAGAAATAACAGTAAAAGTGTGTACGCGTGTACACAACAGGTTATTAACGACAATCTAACCCACATGCTAATACAACATATACCTACTAATATATGCTACTACTACTAGAAACTTACAAAAATGTAACGCAGAGTTTCTTTACCAATCTAATGGTCAACGCAACCAACGTAAGAATTAATAAAAAGAAAAAATAATCCTGCTCGAAGAACCAAACATTGTAGCGGGTGATTCGTTACGTTCTTTGATAGCTCTAGTTGATTACGTGTAATTGAACGTTGGATGTACATCAGGGGTTACATGGTAAAGAAAACATTAAAGCGGGTTAATTAAATGGATTTATTGCACAATGGGCAAAGTTACACAGACAATAATAAACAGAAGCAGTGTAATACAAACAAAATACCTTTTCTTGCCGGAGACGTCGTTGATGGGCAGCTCGATGTGTTTCGGGAACCTTCCTTCTTCACAGTGTAAATGACTTGTTGCACAGAAGAGGCTAAGGAGCAGCCTCCTGCTCTGGTACCTGCAGTTTGTAGCACTTATGGTCCACGTTGGTTTCCAACACATTTCAAAAGATCAATTGGCTGCTACGGGCCTGTCTGCGCCCCATGCCCAGAGGACAACGAAGGACTCGAACTGAGAGTGTGAACTGCACTATGACTAAGGAGCAGCCTCCTGCTCTGGTACCTGCAGTTTGTAACACCTATGGTCCACGTTGGTTTCCAACACCTTTCAGAAGGTCACGTGGCTGCTACGGGCCTGTCTGCGCCCCATGGTCAAAGGACAACGAAAGACTCTAACGGAGAGTGTGCACACATAGAACGATCACCAATCAAATGGGGAAATGGCAGCGTTCTTGATTGCGAAGTCTCGAAGTGCTTCGGGGTCGAGAAGGGGTAGGCGGCCCCTTCAGTCAATCAGAACAGATCAGGTTTACGTTCGAAAACGTAAATCTCCAGGGTGCCGTCTTCAGGTTGACCATCATTGCTTGATGTGCCCATGGTTACCAACTGTGTTTTTGTATCCATAGTCGGCAAGTGCGTGTGGCAAAAAAGGTGTTGAAAATAACGACGGAACAGGTATGCAAACAAATTTGTTCACTATTTTATCTTTTCTGAATGTCGTGCATTCCGCGAACATTTTCTTTGTTCCGTGTCTATTAATTTCTCCACTAAGCAATCCGAATATCGGATATATTTACCCCTATTTAATGTACTCTAATTCCATCTACTGCTACTTAATCTTAAGTAAGAGTAGATATATTATAGAATTAAAGTACACTTAAAACGTGCCTAAATATAACGAATAATTGGGATGGCTTAATAGTGTAGAAATTAATTAATAGACATAGAATAAAGAAAATGTTAGCGGAATGCACGACCTTTAGAAAAGATAAAATAGAGAAAAAAATTGTTTCCCTACCTTTTGAATCGCGCATCACAAGGGGTCTCGAGAGCAATTTTAAGAAAGCCGATTTGCAGCTAACTTTCTCGACAAAAAATATATTTTTAAGAAATTTGTTAGGTAATACGAAATATAAAGATAAAGCCACTGAAATGTCCGGTATCTATGAGATAGGTTGTAAAGATTGTAATCTTAAATACGTTGGTCAGATTAAGAGAACCATTAAGACAAGATTTCGTGAACATCTGAGATACGGGAGTGTGGACAAGTCATGCGTGGCACAACATATTTGGGATAATAACCACCACATTGATAAAGAAAATCTGAAACCTATTAAAATGTTAGACGGCCAGCGCAGCTCGATGCGTATGAAAGTATTTATATTTCGAGGGCAATAAAAAACGAGCACCATCACTGGTTTGCAGTCCGCTATTTTCGGTCTGGCTTTGATGCAGAGAAACATTCCGAAACCTTTTGGGCAAAGTAATAAAGGAAGTTGAAAAACCTCGCCCGGCAATTAAAATACAATACACTGAAGAATTTGCTTGCGATTTAGTCTTCCTCTCAGTATCGTCATTTATCTAAGATTCGGTATAAAAGGTGATGTTAGTAGTAAAGTAGTTAGAATTTTTCATCCTCTGATGACGCTATTTTTGTTAGTGAAACGATCGTCAGGTCAGGTTAGGTCAGGTGTTGTACTGATATGGGTTCTCCAAGTGTACTTATCGGTGCTCATCACAGGTTCCAATCTTCACTTAATGAGGATGTCTGTTTGAGGAGAGTAGATTATCACAGCTTGTGGAAGTTATGATTTCAATTTGCAACACTATTATAGTTTGTATTTTACAGGTACCACACCAACTGCCACGGGAATATCACAAGCTACGGTGGATTCCGAAGAAGCTAGAGCCGGACTGATTTCCAAAGTAAGTTGGTTATTATTACAAAAATGTTATCGCAAACATCTAATGTAAGTCATTATTCAGCAAAAAATAGTTTTTGTGGAAAACGCTGAGACACGTGAAGTTCAATTTGTCGAACATTGTCTTATAATCATAGTTAAAAAAATAAACTCTCACCATTTTACCCCCACCACTTTATCTTTTTTTTTAAACAGCAGCCCTACATTTTTTCACCACAGTTCGATGGATCACATTTTTCTGAAGGCGGAGATACCTCATATGCATGGTCTAATATTACATTTTTCAATACAGGCTGGAAATTTACAACCGGTATATTAAAACTAAACAGTTTACCCTGAAATTCAAATTTCGAAAATAAACTTAATAATAACGTCTCTTTCTTATAATAAATGTTTAAAATGTTCCCATTCACTTGCACACAACAAAATAATCTGCTCTGGAATTCTTCACTGACTCTTATCTTAAATTTCTTATCTTCTCTTTTATCTAAAACGTACTTGGTATCATTAATCGTTTCTTATTAACTACCAATTTTTGCAGTGTGAAAGGTGAAATTTACCCGTTTTGTTTTATTTTGTGGTGTATTGTGTTGAATGCACGGTCTTCTAATAAATTAGTCCAAGTTTTGTTCCGATAATTTCAATTAATTTTTGGTCTAATAATGCGATACTTAACTGAAACTCTACGAACAGAAATATTAATGATGATTGGGTATGGTGATATGTGTAGAACACAGGCACAAGTTGGTAACCTATTTAATGAAAAACATCCAGATTTGCCCCCACTAACCCAGGGAGGGAACTGTTCCTAAGATACATTCACAGTTTCGTGATTATGGACACGTTAAACCACTGCCTAGGAGACCCAAGTTTGTTGAAGGATATGTAAAACTCAATATTTTATTGGCGTTTCAAGAAGAACCAACAACTTCTACCCGTCAAGTTGCACGGAAAAATGTCGATCAGCAGTTTTAAGGTGTCTCAAAAACGAAAAAATGCATCCCTATAAACTACAACACGTTCAACAGTTGATTGACGATGATTCTGATAGAAGACTGCAATTTTGTGAACAACTGCTGGACATGTTACACATAAATGTTATGTCTTCTGCTGACGTTCTGTTTTCCGATGACGCAATTTTTTTGAAAGGCGATGTAAACAGGCAAAATTAAAGATACTGGGCTGCCGAAATCCCCTACTGGATGCGACAAAGACACAGTCAGAGTCTTCAGAAGCTGAACGTTTGGGCTGGTATCATTGGTGATCACGTAGTTGGACCTGTTTTTATAGAAAATCTAAACGGTCCAAGATATTTAGAAATGCTAAGAGAACAGGTTGTCTCAATGTTAGCAGAATTGTATCCAAATGTAATGGAACCTAATATTCCCCATGAAAGGATATGGTTTCAACAAGACGGTGCACCGTGTACCGCTTAAGGAATAAGGCTGATAAAAGACCGAGAGTATTTATTTGATGGTTGTCCGCGATTGATATCACGCGATTGATTTCAAACGGATCTAAATCCGGTCGATAGTGAGGTCACCATCACCTACCAAACCCTAACCTAATTGCACTTTATCCCTCAGATTAATAATTTTATAAGATATAGAACACTATGTTTGGTTTGAAGATGAAAGATAATCAAATATTTACTCGGCTTGAATCCTGTTCTGCCTAAAGTCCTGGATTTATGGGATCTTCGAGTCAAACACTGTTACTACATTACTTAGTTAATTTTGTAGAGATCTAGATAATAGATATGAAGAATTTTCAGCTACAATACCACCAGAATTGAGGAAGGTAAAATGAGTAATTTGTTATCAATCAGACAGATATTAAAAACACAAATACTTAAATTTATTGACACAAATTAATAGTGGGAGTTGCTTGAATTAATACGCCTGGTAAATCATATAAACATTGCACATTACACAAAAAAGAAAATAAATATTGTTTGTTACACGAAAGAAAGTAAATATTAAGTGTGAAAGTAATTATTTTTCTATCAAATCTACTAATGCTCTTAATTTTAAAATGTGAGGTAAACTTTTAATTGGTTTGTTTATTTTCTTAAAAGAATTTGTGAGGAGAGCTCAGGTATTGCAAATTTTACTATTGTAAAATGAAAGTTTATAGGCTAGCCTTTGTGTTCTAAATTATTTGGAGGTTAGAAAATTTCATGAGCAAAATACGGACTAATTTAAAAAAAAAATTATTTCTTTTAACGTCGACCTATTTCCGCGACTATGGCCAATCACCGATGCCAGTGAGCAGTTTCACCTCACAATCCCGGAAATTTTGCCGAACCCCTACCTTTCTGTAAGGAGGGTAGGGATTTTTAACGTGCCCAACATCGCATGGACACGGGACCGACGGCTTTACGCCCCATCCGAAGTGCGGAACGTGCAGACATTCAACTTGCTCAAATACAATGCCAGAACCTTGGTTGATGTTAATGTTACAGTTTGTACTGAAAAAGTGAAAGGAGTACCCTGTGATCTAATCCAGTACCCTTCGGTTCAGAGGCACACGTTCTTGCCCCTGAACCACCGAGGTTCTGACTAATTTAAATAACACAGTAATATTTCTGATTTGCATCGTTAACAAAATATCATGAGAAAATACAACACACATTTATAGTTCTCGACAATCTCACTGAGTATGGTTTTAATTTTGACTGAATTAAAGTTTATGCGACAAGTTAATGACAGATTTCAAGTGACGTAAGAATTGTTACATCTGTTTAGTCTCAAGGGTCACACACAGAAAACTGAAAATGACTTACATGCCGGTCCGTCGATATTTCCGGGCGTTCACCTGTTGATTGATTGCGGAGACTGCACAGGTTTCGATCAGCATTCAGCGCTTACCATAGGCGCTTAGTTTCTCCCAAGAGAGAAGTCAGGAAGTGGTGGAAACGCTTTCGTGGGTGGCGACCACATAAATTGTACGTACCATGTATTACTAGGGAGCTCAGGTAGGCTTGGGGCTGGAGCTTGATACACTGAGTGTATACGGAAAAATCGGACATGAAAGCAAATTTGATTCGGAGATTGGGGTTGAGAGTTTGCTTCTGGAAACTGAATTTATCCACTCTAAATCACGTCAAAGAACCTTCACTGCATCGGGACATAAAGATTCACTGTTCAACTTACTTTTTTTTAAGGGACAATTAATTTTCGCTTAAACCGAAATGAAAACACCTGTAGCACTTGCAGATAAGTATTTTAGCCGATATAAACTGCGGAAGACAACAGTTTAGTTAATTTTGCCCGAAAGAAAACTCCACGCTTGACTTGAGATGTTAATTCAAAGGCGATCGGAGTAGAACTCTCTCGATGCTGGCATTTAACGCGCCTAGCTCCCGCTGGTTTCGCGCTCTTTTAGTGAATTTTTATTAAAAAAATTCACTAATAGAGAGGTATCGATGGTGAGACTTTGCAAAAATTCTTTCAAATGAGCGCGAATTAGGACCCCTAGAACCCATATCCGGGGTCAGTTTGAATTTTTATATGCTTATATATATATATATATATATATATATATATATATATATATATATATATATATATATATATATATATATATATATATATATATATATATGTATCCGTCTGATAACTCAAAAAATAATTAACCGATTTAGATGAAACTCGGCAAGTGCCTTTCTTTTATTAATGGCTTGGATGAGTTCGTTGGCCAGGAAAATCGAACGGGGTTTTCCGGGAAAATTTTGAGTTTTCTTTCAAAAAAAAATTTTTTTTCCGAAAATTTCTTGGTCTACATATTGCTTTGGGAAATACCTAACTATGTGCCAAACTTCAGCTTTCTAGGGTTACAGAAAATTGAGCTATTCAAATTTGAAACATGTTTAATTCATAAGTATGTGGTTGCTGTTGGTTAGTCAATGCTTTTCTTATTGACTCATGAGATTCATTCATCAACCTTCCATTGACTTCTGCTTCTGCCGCTGTTACAGTCCTTTTATTTAGATCTAGAGTTGTAAAGTTTTCTGTATCATTTGGGATATAATTTGTTGGGCTTTTGTTACTGACCAACAAAAGATATGATAAAATTGGACAAAGAAAGGGAATATGATATATTAACAAGGCTATTTTTGGCTCAACAGCATTTATTAGTTTTCGTAATTGTTTTTTTATCGGGTTTTGTTACTTTGACTAGACATATTTTTATTATGATTGGTACTACTAAAAGTAATTAAAGTTTGTCTCATTCAATATTAAATTTATTTTAGTGTTAAAATAGAAGACGATGTGATATGGTCCAAAATCTGATTGATATTTTGTTGGTATGTACAACAATAATAACAGAGTTATGCGCTATCTTTTTTGATACGTATTTCGACAACGAAGTTGTCTTCATCAGTAGCTGTAATTAACCGATTTCGATGAAACTTGGCAACTGCCTGTCTTTTATTAATGACTTGGATGAGTTCGTTATCCAGAAAAATCAGACGGGGTTTTCCGGAAAAATTTTGAGTTTTCTTTCGAAAATTTTTTTTTCTCCGAAAGTAACAAAGCTGTTTCAATGAAATTTACTATATATGTTGCCTCAACCTTACTACGTACCAAAATTCAACTTTCTCAGTTTAGAGAAAATTGAGTTACTCAAATTTTAAATTTTCTTTCGAAAAAAATTTTTTTCTCCGAAAATTACAAAGTTATTTTAATGAAATTTTGTGGATATCTTGCCTTAGGAAAAACCTTACTACGTATTGAAATTAAACTCTCTAAGTTTATAGAAAATTGAGTTATTTAAATTTGAAGCATTTAATAAAAATTCACTACCATAACGCACTTGCTGCGTCCCGAGTTTTTTAACGTTTGGTTTAGCATGTTCTCTGTCCCCTTTTTGTCACCCGTCTAGCTCCATGTGTTAGAGAGAGGCAGAGAGAAAGATCTATTTTTCTGAGTGCAGAGCTACGCCGGTTTTCGTGGTCTTCAACCGTCTTCTATTACATCATCATGACGCAAACCTGTTTACCGGGAAATTGTAAAGAACAACGATCTTTGTTTTTCAAGGCGAATATTATCCCCCTTGATATTTTAATTTCAACGTATATAATAGGTGTGCAGTACGGGCACTACGATGGTAAAAATCATTAGCGATTTTTTAATCAATAATTTCGAAACCAAAACATGAATTGCCTTTCAGAGATAAAGTCACCTGCTATTATTTAAGCTTCCTAAGAGGTTTTCCTTATGTCAGTAAAGGAGTCACGCAACCGTTACAACCGCCCCACTTTGCTCTTCAAGTACGGGAGTATTTAGACGAAGTCTTTCCACAAATATATATTGGACGAAGAGGTTTCGTACAATGGCCCGCTAGAACACCAGATCTTACACCTCTTGATTTCTTTTTATGGGGATACCTTAAAAACGGAGTGTATAAAACGCAACCTGCTGATTTAGATGCTTTGAAAATGAAATAACAACAGAAATTAAGAACGTAACGCCTGACTTGTTGAACAGATTTAGGGAACAATTCCAGAGCAGATTATTTCGTTGTGTGCAAGTGAATAGAGAACATTTTGAACATTTATTATAAGAAAGGGGCGTTTTTATTAAGTGTATTTTCGAAATTTGAAGATAAAATTACAAATATCGAATAATACTAGCCACCTAAAATAGCTCAACAAATCGCTGACCTTCTGAAGGAAGGTAACGACCTAAGCTGGGTCTCTCCTCTATCACAAGCCTACGACATGCAACAAGCTGTTTAAAATTCTACTTTCAATTACAGCAAAAGCAATCTACTAATTAAACAAGAAAATTAATGAACAGAATGTGATATGAATATTATAAAGATAGGTTAAATTATATTACACCTAATGAATCTAGCTAATGACAAGGTAACACACCAAAATGACCTTAATCAAAAAGAAAGTACAGCTTACCTGCATGCCGCAGGCACTCGCAACTCGGGGAAAACAGACGTCTATCCCAGAAAAACTCAATTTCACCATCATGTTCACCATTTAATCTTTAGCACATGCTCGAAGAACGCTTGGCAGTTACGACAGCGTCACCTGCTCCAACTGAATCTATTAATCGTACTGTCTGTACATATACAGGGTAGTTATGTATAGAAGGCCAGAAGAGAATACGAAAATGAACACAGATTAAATCGAAACGAAGCCGATCGTTTCAAGTTAGCACCTGAGAAACGAACGGTTCGGATTATTTTTGGGCAAAATCGCTCCAGGGGTAGGGGGGATGACTGGTAGTTATTTGGTGAAAATTGATATTATTTCGTTAAAACGGAGTAATATAACGTTTTAAAGTTTGTTTATTAGAAAACTTTTAATCTCATCAAATATCTGGTAATTCTGTGCTGAAATTAAATTAGCGGTTGAATGTGGAAGTTATGATTTCAATTGCAGCACCATTTTTTAAAATGTAAATTCGATAAAAATATTCTTTTATAGGTTTCCTTTGTCCTGATGGAAATTCAAACCTTATATCCTAAGACAAGCGCTAATGATACGACGGAGGCTTTGGCACAAGTTACCAAAGCGGAACCATATCTAAGTCGTCAGGGCCTTTTGATACGCGTGTTGCAAACTTTGAAGAAAAATAAAAAATTATTTTGATGGTAAGTATGCAATTAGAGTTTGATTCTTAGATGTTTGTAGTTTTACACAACTCTAGAATTTTTGCACCTACATCTGTTCCTGAAAATATCGGAGAAATAAAAAAAACATTAAAAAATTTTTGTTTAGAAACTACAGGCGAATTGAATTACGAACGGCTACAAGGTGAAACAGCTTATAGTTTCAACTTTAAACTCGAATTTATACATTTTTCCGCGTTGGAACTCAAAGTTATACAGCGTGATGATAATGCTTGACACATAATTCATAACTGCGTTATTTAATGTTTATAAGAAAAACGAACAGGTCAATTGTATCTTTTAAATTGCCAACTTATGACGTAAAAATTACATTTATGACGTCACCTATTTCCGAATGGTGACGTCTTCATTTATACATTTTTCCGTGTTGGAACTCAAAGTTATACAGTGTGATGATAATGCTTGACACATAATTCATAACTGCGTTATTTAATGTTTATAAGAAAAACGAACAGGTTAATTTTATCTTTCAAATTGCCAACTTATGACGTAAAAATTACATTTATGACGTCACCTATTTCCGAATGGTGACGCCTTCATAAGCTTTTTTTAAATGACAACTAAATTTTATGCTGTTGATCCATAGACCTGCTTACTACTTAAATGATGATGGAAAAAAAATTGGCACCTGGCGTAACAATTTTCTTTGAAAAAATTGCAATATTTACTTTAAAAATGGAAACGCCAATTTAATAAGCAATAAGAAATACTTCTGACCGTTTTTATTTAGGACGAGTTTTCTTTCGAATAATGAGGTTTTCCTTCACCTCTAAAGTAATGAACACTTAATTTTGTGATTTTTGATACTTGGTTATGTTACTATTTGACAGGTGAAACAAAAAGTTCAGTTAAAATCAATTTTTAACAACACTCGTGATAATTTACTGATTACTTGCTGTAATCAGTATTTAGTGATCGGAATCGCAGTGTGGATTTGGAATTCAGTGAATAAGGACAATAATGTTAGGTCTGAATTAATTTCAATTATTACCTGCCGTTTAAATTAATTAATAGTATTAGTGGTGAAAATGTAAAAGTATTAAAAGTAACCAATTCGAATTTAACAAAAATGGCGTGTTAACCGTAAGAAAAGGATTAAAGATATTAATGATGATTGGATATGGCGACAGACTTAGAAGTCATCAGGATGTATGAGAGTTATTTAACCAATAAACTCCCGGTAGACCGCCAATTGCATGATCTACAGTAAGTAAATTGGTTTCCAAATTCACAGAAATGGGATCTGTAAAAAGATTTGCCTTGACAAGGTCGACCTCGAGTGAGTGAAGTAGTCAGATTTGATATACTGCTTGAATGTGAAAAAAATCCTCACCATTCTACAAGGCAGCCAGCCCTAAATAACAAAGTGAACCAATTTTTAGTGGTTTTTTTCCTCATAGCGGAGGTGAATGCTTTTTACGCAGACCGGTGGCTGTGGCTTGCACGATCTGACCCCAACCGGTACTGTGGTGACTCCCCTTCCCTCCAGGTCGGGACTACCCACTAAACACCCCCTTGAAACCTAGAGACGTGGCGGGAACCACTCACTGGCATTGCTTCACCACGTCCCCAACTCTTGTTGTTTTCAAACATCTATATCCTGTCTTCATCCTCTTTTGACTTCAATATTTCTACGATCCCTCTCTCCACAGTATTCCACACCCTTTCACTTCCCAGCATATGCTCCACTACATTATCTGCTGTTAAATCTCTGCCAATCTCTTTATACAGTTGTTCTCTAATCTGCGACCATCTTACGCACTCAAAAACCGTGTGTTCTGGTGTATCTCTATCACCACAGTACGTACAGTCCTCTCTGTCAACTATTTTCATTTTAATCAGGTAAGACCTGAAACGCCCATGACCAGACAGAAATTGGGTAAGATAATAACCCACCTCCCCATGCTGTCTCGATATCCATGTCTATATGTGTGGAATGAGCCTCCTTGTCCACTGGAATGTTGGCATTTCGTCTTCCCATTCTCGCTGCCACTTCAGCATTGTATCGCTTCTTGCCTTCTTTTTTTCTTCTATACTATTTTCGTGTCTATCCTAAGTTACCTCTGTTGCCAATAAGTGTTTAAGGATTGTTCCTGCAATCACCTGTATTGCTTTCGTTGCCACTGTTTTATATTCGCTTGCTATTCTGATGGCTACCTTTCTCTGTGCCCCCTCAATCTTTTTCCTATACTTTGTATTTGACAGCCCGGCCTTCCATGCTGGTGCACCACACAGTATGATTGACTTTACCACACTACTCAGCACCCTCATTCTTCCTGGTTTTGGTCCACCGATATTTGGCATCAGACGCCCTAGCTTTGCAACCATCATGTCTGCTTTTGCCACTACTCTTTCTATGTGCACCCCCATGTTCATGTTATATCCTATTTGTATACCGAGGTAGTTCAGGCTTGTCTGCGACTGAGTTTCTGCATTCCCCACCTTGACGGTTACTGTTTTCAGTGTTCTTCGTCCCACTAGCACTATACTTCAGTTTTGTGAGGCGCGAGTTATAGACCACTTTTTGTCATCAATTTTCCACCCTTGCCACTGACCAGTTGATATTTTCTTCTATGTCAGCCTAATTTCCTCCGCTTACAACCAGCGCCAAATCATCTGCATACCCTATAATAGCCGTGTTGTTTACGGACTCCAGACTAAAGACCTTATCGTAATACAAGTTCCAGTGTTGGTCCTAGGATTGACACCTGAGGCACGCCACATGTTACCTGCATCCGATATTTCTGTTCAATCAGTAGCTGTCTGTCTTCCCGGTAACTACATAATATTTTCAGCATATATGGATCAATATGCCTCTTTCTTAACACTTCGTATATGCCTCTCCATGGTGCTGTATTGAACGAATTTTTTACGTCTAATGTTACCATGGCCACAAACCTGTTTTTAATGCCTTCTTTCCTTGTCACGTCCTGTACCTTCTTTACGGCATCCATCGTCGAGCGCCCCTTGCGGAAGCCAAATTGGTTGTCTGCTAACCCTCCTATTTACTCAATTTCCTTTTTTAGTCTGTTATTTATTACTATTTATTTATGTTCATATAGTTTTGCTATTCCGTCTTCCAGGCATATAGTTGCCTCTAAAAACACCAATCGAGCAGTCTTCCATTCTGACGGGAAACTTCCATCACTGATTACTTTATTTATCATAACTTGTAGTATCTCCGGTTTCTGTTCTGCTACTGCCTTAACTAGCTCGATCGGTATACCATCCGGGCCTGCAGATTTACCAGCTTTTATCCTTCGGCCTGCTTCCCTTATCTTCCCCTGTACAGGGTGGAATATCCTCCGACTTCACCTCCATTCTCGGCCACTCTTTGACTTCGTGTTTAGGGAACAATTCCTGCGCTTTTCTTATTAGTGAATTTTTATTAAAAAAATTCACTAATAGAGAGGTATCGATGGTGAGACTTTGCAAAAATTCTTTCAAATGAGCGCGAATTAGGACCCCTAGAACCCATATCCGGGGTCAGTTTGAATTTTTATATGCTTATATATATATATATATATATATATATATATATATATATATATATATATATATATATATATATATATATATATATATATATATATATGTATCCGTCTGATAACTCAAAAAATAATTAACCGATTTAGATGAAACTCGGCAAGTGCCTTTCTTTTATTAATGGCTTGGATGAGTTCGTTGGCCAGGAAAATCGAACGGGGTTTTCCGGGAAAATTTTGAGTTTTCTTTCAAAAAAAATTTTTTTTTCCGAAAATTTCTTGGTCTACATATTGCTTTGGGAAATACCTAACTATGTGCCAAACTTCAGCTTTCTAGGGTTACAGAAAATTGAGCTATTCAAATTTGAAACATGTTTAATTCATAAGTATGTGGTTGCTGTTGGTTAGTCAATGCTTTTCTTATTGACTCATGAGATTCATTCATCAACCTTCCATTGACTTCTGCTTCTGCCGCTGTTACAGTCCTTTTATTTAGATCTAGAGTTGTAAAGTTTTCTGTATCATTTGGGATATAATTTGTTGGGCTTTTGTTACTGACCAACAAAAGATATGATAAAATTGGACAAAGAAAGGGAATATGATATATTAACAAGGCTATTTTTGGCTCAACAGCATTTATTAGTTTTCGTAATTGTTTTTTTATCGGGTTTTGTTACTTTGACTAGACATATTTTTATTATGATTGGTACTACTAAAAGTAATTAAAGTTTGTCTCATTCAATATTAAATTTATTTTAGTGTTAAAATAGAAGACGATGTGATATGGTCCAAAATCTGATTGATATTTTGTTGGTATGTACAACAATAATAACAGAGTTATGCGCTATCTTTTTTGATACGTATTTCGACAACGAAGTTGTCTTCATCAGTAGCTGTAATTAACCGATTTCGATGAAACTTGGCAACTGCCTGTCTTTTATTAATGGCTTGGATGAGTTCGTTATCCAGAAAAATCAGACGGGGTTTTCCGGAAAAATTTTGAGTTTTCTTTCGAAAAATTTTTTTTTCTCCGAAAGTAACAAAGCTGTTTCAATGAAATTTACTATATATGTTGCCTCAACCTTACTACGTACCAAAATTCAACTTTCTCAGTTTAGAGAAAATTGAGTTACTCAAATTTTAAATTTTCTTTCGAAAAAAAATTTTTTCTCCGAAAATTACAAAGTTATTTTAATGAAATTTTGTGGATATCTTGCCTTAGGAAAAACCTTACTACGTATTGAAATTAAACTCTCTAAGTTTATAGAAAATTGAGTTATATAAATTTGAAGCATTTAATAAAAATTCACTACCATAACGCACTTGCTGCGTCCCGAGTTTTTTTGTTCCTCATCACGTATTGTCATTGGTGTTCTTGTATCAATTTTACCTGTGACAATTTTGTACCCCAGTCCCCAAAAATCATCATCTATTTCTTTACAAAGAGAGTCCCAGGCCTGTTTCTTTGCCTTTGTTATTACTGTCTTTAATTTCTTCCTGCTTTCCCTGTATTGATTCTATTTTTAGTGGTAAAATTATTGAAAGAAGAGAAGTATAATATTTAAAAAGTGCAGTTGATGCACTAGTTAAACCTGGATGATTCAGACGGCCGTTTAAAGTCTTGTGAACGATTAATGTTACGCTACGATGAAGGTCCCAATTTTCTTAATAACATTTTATTTTCTAATGAAGCCACCTTTTGTCCGAATGGGACAGTAAACCGAAGATATTGGTCATTGGAAAATCATCATTGTACTCAAGGCTTCCACAGTCAACGTCATAGCAAAGTGACTGTGTGGATGTAAATAATGGAACGGCGTTTCACAGAGCCTTACTTTTTTTTAAGGAAATCTTACAGTGGCACCTTACCCAAATTTTTTGCGATTGGATTTGGTACCAGTGCCAGTGCAGTAATTTTTCCAAATAATTACGAGGCAGATGTGTCCCATCATGATGTTTGGTTTTAGCAAGACTGGGCGCCTACTTACTTTGATGTAGACGTCCGTGAATATCTAGATGCCACATTTCATGAAAGATGGATGGGGCGTCAAGGAGCAATTGAATGGCCACCGCATTCTCCAGACTTGATTTCCTTGGCTTTTTTTCTGTGGGTTTATTTAAAATCGAAAGTCTATTATATAGTTCCATCATCTTCTGTCAACTCGTGAACTAATTTTACCTTATATGGGTAAAATTTCTAAAATTTTAATATCTTTAAATCCGAAGTGTCCTGAACTAAAACAATTCTAATAGTTTCATGTGACTTGTTTTAAACTACTAAGTTGTGAATCTTCACTTAATATCATCCGACGTCCACTTTTTGGGAGATTCTTTACAACGCCATGTTCACGAAATATGTTTTCAATCCCACTAACAGTTGATTGACTTATCGGCTTATCCGTGTACTTTTCTCTAAAAAGTTGACATACTTCATGATGTGTGCTAGAGGTGAGCAAAGTGGTAAGAAAAGTCGATGTTTATATCGATGTCTACATCGGACCATCGACATCGAAGTTACCGATAATATGGCTCGAAAATCATCGACGTTGTATGCGAAACAAGGCTTGACCTGATTTGACCTACTGACCTCTATTGTCTATGCTAACCATTACTAGGTAAATAAAATAATAAACAGCTGCACCTGTTAACCCCACCAACATGGCAGATTTCAATACCTAATACCTAGTATACTTGTCAATCGAGCGATATTTTGACTCGCTTGAGAATGTTTGTTACGTTGGGTTTTTGTTAGGTTCAGGGGGTTTTTCTTTTACTTACATAAAAATATAGTCAAAATATCGCCCCATTGACAAGTATACTAAGTATTGATATCTCGCCACAGACATGGTGCAAATTCAAAGCTTCGTTACGAGTTTCATTACCGCTAGGTTTCGAAAGGCATCATAAGCACATATGTGCCTGCAATCCTTGATGACACATGACAAATATTATATACTTAACTTTCAACTTGTCAACCACAAAACCCTCAGGTTAGTTCAGATTGTCATTTTCTAAGCACAGACACACGGAGATTTTAGATAAGGTATATCAGAATCTATGTATCGGAAAGCGACAGAGAAACGAACTCTTTGGTCCTAGAAATATACGAATCTAGAAAACTGTATTATATAATACTTTTTGTAGGATATTTTCGGGATTCATGATAGATGGCGCGACGTTTGCGAATTCTTAGTCTGTTGTCTTTGGGAGTGGATTGCTGCCGCTAGATTTTATGCGATATTTTGAAATTCTCAATTCACATCGATGTTGGATCGAAAACATCGGAAGTTGAACATCGATGGTTTTTACATGAATATACACACAAAAACATCGATGTTTCAGACACATCGACGTTTATCGCCCAACCCTGATGTGTGCTGACTTTATGGCTATTTGCAATCATCATTAACACTCCAATTCTCTGTTTCTCGCTCAATTCAACCATTTTTATTAGCAAATGTAAATTCTACTGTGGAATAAGCAACAAACATTAATTTATTGTTGACTTTAGAAAGCTGCCACCATGGTTTTTGTTTTGTATGGTAAATGGTAGATTCATTCTTTAAAATACAGGAACATTTTTTATATTTAAACTTTGTAAGGCCTTTTTTCTACTATTTTTTCAAATGTGTACTGTGATGTCCCGGCTAAGCAGAGGCCCGACGGATAGGTTGCCAATCCGTCATTCGGGCACGACCTAAATATTCTAAGTTACATATCCTCGGGCGCCATCTTTATTCCCTAGTAAATAGGACGAGGTCAGATCCCCGTGAGGACTTCTGCTAAGGCCCTCGTAGAACACCACAAAGTTACTGTTTCATAATAGCCTTGTCCTAGGGTAGCACGAGTGGATAAGAAAACTATAGCCAGGAGTCAAAAGTTATTATATCCCGTAGAGTTCTCGGGAGTTAAGCAGGCTTAAATTACTTACTCCCGAATAATGGCTGTTTTCCTAGCTTACAAAATTGGAAGCAGAAATATTATAAACAGGTAAATATCAAATACGATATACCTCCGCTAGTTACAATCCGTCACAGGATTCTAGCTTAAACACACATATACTAGTGCAACTATCTACAGGCAGTGCAGTGAGACGCAACTAATTTCATAAAAGCTTCCAATAATATTTAAAATATCTACAAACGCAAATGACAATAATAAAAAACGATAAGGTATGAAAACTGAAAATTCGCTACAGTTCATGCGATTAAAGAGAAACCATATCTCAGGTCAGATAACATTATCTCTGATAAGACATTGTTTCATAGTGGAAACGATACAAATACGTTAATATTTAAAAATACAATAATATTCGACTAGAATAATATTTGTGCTATTTAATATCAAGGAAGCTTGATATTAGCATTAGCACAGCAACTAGAAAGGCACATGAAAGCAACGGCAAGCGGATAGCGACATACACATGCATCAAATGGGAAATTGCCTCGATATAAATTTCACCGCCTCAATCTGAGGTTCTATCTTCCCCTGGGCTTTATTCCCGCGATTCCCTGCAGTCCTACTCTCATATGTGGGCAAGCAAGCGGCTTCCACTCTCATATAACTCTGACCTGCTAACTAATTGAACCGGGTAACTTGTCCCGTATTTCTGTCGAACATCCTGTATAATTAACAGTCCCTCCAGCGGTTACGTACCATTCCGAGCAGCTCCATGCTTCCCCCAAGGACAATCCGTCCCTCAGGATAAACGTGGGTTACCCAGTACAGCACAGGTTGCCGGACACACTAAATACTACCCCTTTAATCAGCACTCTCCGTGCTCCCGTTCACTTATATGGGTAAGAAACGTGACCAGCTTGTCACTTATCTAGTCTGGGCACTCTATCTAATCAACCACCTTGTTTAGTGATCACATACTATTCAGAGCATCTCTATTCTTCCCCCAAGGACAATCCGCCCCTCAGGGTAACCGTGGGCGACCCTATACAGCACGTTATAATTCGCTAAACACCCTAGATCCACTATAATACGGTATAATCCTTTATGTGATTTCGATTTCCCTTAAATGGGTCAACACGCGAACAGTTTTATCACTGCTACATACAGTACACCCTGTATACACTTTCAATCCTAACACGCTGTTAATATTACACATGGAACAGCATCAGTATAATACCCATTTATCTATTTCAGTTTGCAATTATACTTCCCCAAATTTCCGAAGCATAACTAACCTTGCTAACCCGATTATTAGAACACAGTCGTTATAGACTCTCGTTCATTCCTATCCAACAATAACAAGCTGCTTTCACTACTACGTAGCACAGCGCAACTTCCCAGGTAATTTACCTAACCGTCGCTCACACGATACTCGAAATTGCCATACAACCACCAGAACCACTTGTCTCGGCCGCGAGCTGAAGGCATCTGCCGTCGGCGTTCCATCTATCGGTGATCTATTTTCCATGCGCTCCGCGACGCACCTAAAATGAATCCCATTGCGCGTGACAGACAGGCGCTATAACTTTCATCATACACGCTTCATGTTCCGTTCGTGGCGACTTTTCATACTTTTAAGTGTTTCTAAAATAAGTCGAATTTATTACCTAGCGAATATTGGTTATTGAAACCACCTAAATGAATTGTTCACTATTCAAATAACCATAATAAATTCGGACTCCATTAGAATACAACATATTAAAACTTTTATACCGTTGAAAAGGAAATAAAAACACTATCGAAATCAATAATAAAAAATAGCTTGTCATTTTAAAAAATATAGATGACGTCTTAACTTAAGAAACAAATGACGTAACAAGATGAAAAGTATGTATTATAAGGTCAAATTAATGAAATCCGACAATAGGCATGGATGCAAACTGATAGTGTTTTGTATCCTCCTACTATGTCGAAAAGCATAACTATCGGACAACTGATAGTCCCATTATTAATCTTATTTTTAAAGGGGTAGACATTGATCCAATCCAATCCATAGCAGGTGGTAGTGGAATTTTCCTTTACGTAATAGTAAAGGATTTTTTCACGCCCGAGGAGGTACCACCCCATACATCAAGGGGCCGGTGAAGTCCCAACGGACGTTTCCGGTTCTGGTGTATGAGTCGGTTTCCCTTATAAACAAAAATGAAGATGGCTCCTCCTTGTACAAAATATTCCGGAGGCAAAATACCCCTCCATTCGGATCTCCGGGAGAGGGGTGTACAGGGGGCGCCAACATCAAGATTTAACATATCCTTTTCGAATATATGTGGCCTAAATTCTAACCTGAACTCCGTCCACCATTTCCTCCAGGCTAACAGGCCCAAACTCCTCTTCCTCACCGAAACCCAAATCAGTGCCAAAACAGCCACTAATCACCTTAATTTTCCGGGGTATGAGCTCCTTACTTACTTTAGATTGCATGGAGGCGTGCGAGCGCATACGTCCGTAGCAATCTACCCTGCACCAGACTCCCCAATTTAGAAGCTGGAAGAAAAGACATACTATGGATAAAACTTTCTCTCAGGACTGCAACTAAATACATCTGCTGCATTTACCGGTCACCTTCTAACAACAACGTTGTCCAGCAGTTTGACTACCTTTCTGGAAAAACCGACTATCTGATTTCTGAATATCCTTCCTCCGAGGTCACTATTCTTGGTGACTTCAATGTCCATAATAAGGAATGGCTAGGATCTTCAAAAACCGATCCACAAGGGAGAGCAGCGGAGGCCTTTGCAGTCAGCAATTCTTTAGCCAATATGGTTCAGGAATCTACTTACTTTCCTCGTATCCCAACACACAGCTCAAATCCCTTGGATCTCCTTCTTACTACACAACCTGAATGCTATAAGATATCAGTCACCGCCCCCCTTGGTCGCTCAGACCACGGCATGGTCACTGCTTCCTGCGCAATGCAACCCGAGGTCACACAGTCATCACACCCACGTATCGTTTGGCACTACAACTCCGCAAACTGGGACGAAATGCGGGATTACTTTTCCTCATTTCCATGGGCGTCTGTCTGCTTCTCTCACCCTGACCCCTCTGATATCTCACAAAACGTCACCGAAGTTATCCAAGCTGGCATGGAATTATTTATCCCACGTACACAGAAAACCTCTTTAGCCACTCAAAAGCCCTGGTTCTCTAAATCCTGTGACAAGGCCAGGCTTGAAAAGGTCAAAGCTCACAAAACGCTTCTACACAATCCCAGTCAAGAAAATCATCAAGCATTTAAAGACGCAAGAAACCGCTATGTCCGCATTCTTTCTGAGACAAAAAACTCGTTTAATAACCACATCAAAAACAAAGTCCTCTTAAGCTCCAACGGCGGCAAACCCTTCTGGACTCTTGCTAAATCTATTGGGAATAATTTCTGCAAAAGCACGTTCCCACCTCTTGTCTCAGGGGATGAAATAGTTTCTACTGCCCTGGGCAAGGCTGAACTTTTTGCTTCGTTGTTCGCCGGCAATTCTACATTCAACCCACCTCCAAATGTTCAACCACCAACAGTTCCCAATGTCGTTAATAAAATGACGGATATTATTTTCAAAAATAAAAAGGTACGAAAGATACTCTCTTCTCTTAATACCAGGAAAGCCTCTGGCCTTGACGAGATCCCAGCAATTATTCTCAAAAAATGCGCACCAGAGCTTGCTCCTGTCCTGACTCGTCTGTTTCAGATATCTTATAATAAAGGCATATTCCCTAGTAACTGGAAAACTGGTCGAGTACAACCCATCCCCAAGAAAGGATCCAAAGCGCTTCCCAGCAACTACAGGCCCATTTCTCTCCTTTCAGTCGTCTCTAAAGTGATGGAAAAGTATATAAACACCGAATTACTAAAATTTCTTGAAAAACGCAGTCTAATCCACGACAGGCAGTATGGATTCCGTCAGCGCAGATCGACTGCCGACCTCCTTTCCTTTGTCACCCATTCTTGGAACAAGTCAATGGAACAACACGGTGAATCCCAGATTGTTGCTCTAGACATATCCAAAGCATTCGACCAGGTCTGGCACGCAGCGCTGCTTAATAAACTTCCGGCATATGGCCTACCACCAAAACTCTGTATGTGGAGAGCAAATTTCCTCTCCAACAGGAGCATATCTGTTGTTGTGGATGGCCATTCCTCTAAACTGTATCCAATTAATTTAGGAGTTCCTCAAGGTTCAGCTTTAGCCCCTACTTTGTTTCTTCTCCACATCAATGACCTCCTCTCGAGCGCATCCAACCCAGTTCACAGCTACGCGGACGACAGCACCCTCCATTCAAATATACAATATTCTAAGCCTGTCTCTTTAGCCCAATTAGATGAGGATCGCAGACTCATGGAGGGTTCTGTCTCCGTGGATCTCCAAAAAATATCAGACTGGGGAAGTAGAAATATTGTACAATTCAACCCCACCAAAACTAAGTCTTGCTTTCTTTCTCACAAGAGATACACCAGCACTAGACCCATCATAATGAACAACCAAGTTATTCAAAGTAATGAGTCCTTTTTTCTTGTTGGCATTTCTGTGGGTCGAAATCTTAATTGGCACCAACATGTCACATCAATTGCAGAAGCGGCTGCTAAGAAATTAGGTTTCCTCTTCCGGGCTCGCAAATACTTTTCACCAGCTAATCTCTTTACCTCATATACTTCACAAATAAGGCCAAACCTCGAATACTGCTCCCACATCTGGGGTGTCGCTGTGCTTCTACACTCGCTATCCTGGACTCCATTCCAAAGAGAGCTATACGTCTCATCGGTGACCCTACCCTCACCCAAAGGCTGCCATCCCTTGCCCATCGACGTGCCGTTGGTGACCTCTCTCTCTCTCTTATAGATATCTGCACGGGCACTGCTCAGTGGAGCTTTCCTCCATAGTTCCCCCACCTGCTGCCCCCAACAGATCTACCAGGGGAACAGAGCGAATGCACCCTTTTACTGTCCAGGTCACCAGACATAGAACATCTTGTTATGCCCGCTCTTTTGTCCCGAGGACTTCCAAGTTGTGGAATTCCTTGCCGGCACATGTTTTACTTTCTCCTCCGAACCTCCAAACCTTCGAGTCCAGAACTAACAAGCTCTATTTAGGCTGTAAGCCCTCGTGGTGTGTTGTTGAAATAAAATTTAAAAAATACCCCTCGAGATTTATCCCAGAAAATTATTTCCATTATTTTCACACTGTATGTATGTATGTTAGTGTTTTTAGTGAATTTTCTTAAAAAAAAATTCACTAATGAGGAGATCCCGACTTTTGAATTTTGAAAAAATTTCTTCAAATGACCGCGAACTAGGCCCCCTAGAACACATATCCGGGGTCCGTTTCAATTTTTATATGTTTATATATATATATATATATATATATATATATATATATATATATATATATGTATGTATATATATATATATATATATATATATATATATATATATATATATATATATATATATATCTATTTATTATATATATATATATATATATATATATGTATATATATAGTCAATTGTCAGAATGAAGCGGTTCGGTTTTTGTATAAAATTTTATAAATTTGGTTTAAACATGGAAAGTAAATGAAGAATGATGATGGGAAAGTAATGATGGATGTGTAAAGATTAGTAGTAAATGAAGGCAGTGATTGGAAATGTAAGATGGAAGAAAAAATGGTATAAAAAGTTTATTTAAAATGGTTTGTCAAAATTCGAAGTATGTCATATTTGGATAATGCAGTGTCAAGTATTTTTTAGAATAAACTGTTTAAATTATGTCACTTTATACAAAACAAGTCAAAATGGACTTACTGTATAGACGTATTGTGTAATTTTAGCCAATAAATATATATATATATATATATATATATATATATATATATATATATATATATATATATATATATATATATATATATATATATATATATATATGTATGTCTTTACTTACTTGTATAGATTGTTATGTGTATTGTTGTTTTGATGATGTTGTGTTATTTTTAATGTCCTCTGAGAGGAAATTGTTTCTGTTGGGCATTTAAATAAAAAAATAAATCGATATTGTTTTTTTAAGGCTAGTGGTAAAAATGATATATCAACACCCGCCAATTCAACTACAGCCAATGTGAATGAGCCTCTTTATACCACTCCTAGGTTAACTTTTGAAATGCATGCGATGGAGGCTATAGCAAGAATGGAGAAACGTATTGAGGTACTGCATCAAAACAATCTTGTGATATATAAACTGCTGGAAGTTTTCTACAATCAAGACAGTTTTTCCGCGGGTCAAATGAATGCAAGGTTGAATAATGTTGACAGCAAAGTGAGCGAAGTAGTACGCGCTTTAAAGTAAGTTGGTTTTCTTTGTTTTTAACTAAATGCATGTTTATGTGCTTGTGTCAGGGGCGGCTCCTCAATAAGTGCGCCCGTGCGCGTGCACTGCCGGGGAAAAACAATATTTTTGCTAAGCTATATTTTAATAAATTTTTATTTTTTTACCTCCTGCATTCTACGCAAACAAAATTAGTATATCGAGGATCGCAGAGTCGGCAGCCATTAATACAGAATCAGAAGAAGCATAGTGTGTTAATTGTTGCCGACGTTATATACATCCGTATACCTAGTCCTTCGTCGGTGTGTATTCTTCGGCGCTCTACCTAAATGAGAAACTTCAATACGAAATTATCGATTCTCTTCGTCAAAAACGACCGAATAAGCAATCCCGTTGTGCGATTTAAAATTCCACACTTGCAGCACACTAGAATAAGACCCAGAACTGAATCTTGTAGGGCGACTCTTTGATGTTGCGAGAATAGAATATTTGACCCTGCCCACATCGCTCCAGGCTAACGGACCAGGGTGGAACTCGGCATACAGTTAAGCTGTTGTCGAATCACAGGTGTAATGGCTCATATTATCGCCAGGACCGTATTATCTTTCTTAAAGCAATGTTATTATTGATTTGTATACAGCAAAATATTACGTAATTGTAACAACGATAATTAAATATAGTCTAAAATATAGTGTTAGTAGAAGGAATATAACTACGGTAGATTAAATCCTCGTGAACAGCATCTCACATTTAGACATTTTAAAGTATATTAAATTATTTAGTCAAAATTTATAAGTTTGCGTCTATCAAGTACGGCATTCTGGCGTATTTTCATATAATTCATTCAATCTTAAAATTCAAATTAAAAAAAGTATATATATATATATATATATATATATATATATATATATATATATATATATATATATATATATATATATATATATATATATATATATATATATATATATATATATATATATATATATATATATATAGTAAAATTGAAAAGATACATGTAGTATAAAACGACAAAGATCACATATTGTTATGTTTTTATGTCAAACAAAACATTTGAAATTATATAATGCTAACCTACATACGCTTAGCCGTTTATAAATATATAAATTAATAGACGAGTAAATGAACATATAAATAAATATATTCAAATTGAAAAGATACGTGAAGTATAAAATGACAAAGATCACATATTGTCATGTCTTTATATCAAACAACATATTTAAAATCATATAGTTAGTAATTATCAAAGGAAAGGACTTTTTAACTACTATACCCTATAACTAACTAGAAGAAAACTTGGTAAGTAGTTCATAATTATTAAGTTTAGTAAGTAGGTTTTTTTATAATATATTTTCGGGAAAAAAAGAGGGGAGCCCTTCATTTTATTTCTTGCGCACCCCCAATGCATTAAGGCACGAGCCGCTACTGGTGTGTGTATGTATGTGCGTGTGCGTACAAAAATTTGGAACGCAGCAAGTAAGCTATTGTAATGAATTTTTATAAAAATTGTACACCATTAGTATGGAATATTATTAAAATTGATACCTAAAATTCAAAAAGAGGCCTTACTAATTTGCGCTCATTTCTGTCCATACCTGTCTATTATCGCACACAATATTTTAATCTTGTTTTTCCTTTTGAGACAAAACCGTTAAACTCTGTTATCCTATGAAGCTAGAAAATTAAAATTTGGTATACGAGGTAAGCGCCAAAAAGTTCCCGGCCGAACATAGATTCAGATTATCGCAGCGTGTCAAAATTTGGAACGACATTGGTTCAAGTTTGATTAGCCTTGCTGTATAACATGCGGTTGTTGTTACATTTTTTTTTTTAATTTCGACAACACATCACGAGGGCTCATAGCCTAAATACTATCGTACCGTGGGTGTCGACAAGGAGGAAAGAGGCAACTTGTTAATTCTGGACTTGAAGAATTGGAGGTTCGGAGAAGGAAAAATATGTACCGGCAAAGAATTCCATAACTTGGAAGTCCTCGGGACAAAAGAGCGGGCATAACAAGATGTTCTATGTCTGGAGACCTGGACAGTAAAACAATGCATTCGCTCTATTCCCCTGGTAGATCTGTTGGGGGCAGTAGGTGGAGGAACTATGGAAGAAAGCTCATCTGAGCAGTGCCCGATATCTATAAAAGAGAGAGAGAGGTAACCAACGACACGTCGGTGGGCAAGGGATTGCAGCCTTTGGGAGAGTGTAGGGTCACCGATGAGACGTATAGATCTCTTCTGAATGGAGTCCAGGATAGCGAGTGTAGAAGCAGCAGCGGCACCCCAGATGTGGGAGCAGTATTCGAGGTTTGGCCTTATTTGTGAAGTATATAAGGTATAGAGATTAGCTTGTGAAAAGTATTTGCGAGCCCGGAAGAGGAAGTCTAATTTCTTAGCAGCCGATTCTGCAATTGAAGTGACATGTTGGTGCCAATTGAGACCTCGATCCACAGAAATGCCAACAAGTAAAAAGGACTCATTACTTTGGATAACTTGGTTGTTCATTGTGATGGGTGTAGGGCTGGTGTATCTCTTATGAGTAAGACAGCAAGACTGAGTTTTGGTGGGGTTGAATTGTACAAGATTTCTACTTCCCCAGTCTAATATTCTTTGGAGATCCACGGAGACAGAATCCTCCATGAGTCTGCGAACCTCATCTAGTTGGGCTAAAGAAACAGGCTTAGGATATTGTATATTTGAGTGGAGGGTGCTGTCGTCCACGTAACTGTGAATTGGGTTGGATGTGCTAGAGGAGGTCATTGATGTGGAGAAGAAACAAAGTAGGGGCTAAAGCTGAACCTTGAGGAACTCCTGCATTAATTGGATATAGTTTAGAGGAATGGCCATCCACGACAACAGAAATGCTCCGGTTGGAGAGGAAATTTGCTGTCCAGGTACAGAGTTTTGGTGGTAGGCCATAGGCCGGGAGTTTTTTAAGCAGCGCTGCGTGCCAGACCTGGTCGAATGCTTTGGATATATCTAGAGCGACAATCTGGGATTCACCGTGTAGTTCCATAGACTTGTACCAAGAATGGGTGACAGAGGAAAGGAGGTCGGCAGTTGATCTGCGCTGACGAAATCCATACTGCCTATCGTGAATTAGTCTGTGTTTTTCGAGAAATTTTAGTAATTCGGTGTTTATATACTTTTCCATCACTTTAGAGACGACTGAAATGAGAGAAATAGGCCTGTAGTTGCTAGGAAGCGCTTTGGAGACGGGCTGTACTCGAGCAGTTTTCCAGTTACTAGGGAATATGCCTCTATTGTAAGATGTTTGAAACAGACGAATCAGGACAGTAGCAAGTTCTGGTGCGCATTTTTTGAGAACAATTGCTGGGATATCATCAAGGCCAGAGGCTTTCCTGGTATTAAGAGAAGAGAGCATTTTTGTACCTTTTTAGTTTTGAAAGTGATATCCGTCATTTTATGCGCGACATTGGGGACTGTTGGTGGTTGAACATTTGGAGGTGAGTTGAGAGTAGAATTCCCGGCGAACAACGAGGCAAAAAGTTCAGCCTTGCCCAGGGTGGTAGAAACCATTTCATTCCCTGAGAGGTGGGAACGTGCTCTTGCAGAAATTATCCCCAATAGATTTAGCAAGAGTCCAGAAGGGTTTGCTGCCGTTAGAGCTTAAGAGGACTTTGTTTTTGATGTGATCATTAAACGAGTTTTTTTGCCTCAGAAATAATGCGGACATAGCGGTTTCTTGCGTCGTTAAATGCTTGACGGTTTTCTTGACTGGGATTGTGTAGAAGCGTTTTGTGACCTTTGACTTTTTCAAGTCTGGCCTTGTCGCAGGATTTAGAGAACCAGGGTTTTGAGTGGCTGAAGAGGTTTTCTGTGTACGTGGAATAAATAATTCCATGCCGGCTTGGATAATTTCGGTGACGTTTTGTGAGATATCAGAGGGGTCAGGATGAGAGGAGCAGACAGACGCCCATGGAAATGAGGAAAAGTAATCCCGCATTTCGTCCCAGTTTGCGGAGTTGTAGTGCCAAACGATACATGGGTGTGATGATTGTGTGACCTCGGGTTGCATTGTGCAGGTATCAGTGACCATGCCGTGGTCTGAACGACCAAAGGGGGTGGGGTCTGATATCTTGTAGCATTCAGGTTTTGTAGTAAGAAGGAGATCCAAGGGATTTGAACTGTGTGTTGGGATGCGAGGAAAGTAAGTAGGTTGCTGAACCATATTGGCTAAAGAGTTGCTGACTGCAAAGGCCTCCGCTGCTCTCCCTTGTGGATCGGTTTTGGAAGATCCTAGCCATTCCTTATTATGGACATTGAAGTCACCAAGAATAGTGACCTCGGAGGAAGGATATTCAGAAATCAGATGGTCGATTTTTTCAGAAAGGTAGTCAAAGAGCTGGACAAAGTTGTTGTCAGAAGGTGACCGGTAAATGCAACAGATGAATTTAGTTGCAGCCCTGAGAGAGAGTTTTATCCATAGAATGTCTTTTTTTCCAGCTTCTAAATTGGGAAGTCTGGTGCAGGGTAGATTGCTACGGACGTATGCGCACACACCTCAATGCAATCTAAAGGAGGTAAGCAGCTCATACCCCGGGATATTAAGGTGATTAGTGGCTGTTTTGGCACTGATTTGGGTTTCGGTGAGAAAGAGGAGTTGGGGCCTATTAGCCTGGAGGAAATGGTGGACGGAATTCAGATTAGAATTTAGGCCACATATATTGGAGAAGGATATGTTAAATCATGATGTTGGCGCCCCCTGTACACCCCTCTCCCGGAGATACGAATGGAGGGGTATTTTACTTCCGGAATCTTTTGTACAAGGAGGAGCCATCATCATTTTTGTTTATAAGGGAAACCGACTCATACACCAGAACCGGAAACGTCCGTTGGGACTTCACCGGCCCCTTGATGCATGGGGTGGTACCTCCTCGGGAGTGAAAAAAATCCTCTACTATCACATAAAGGAAAATTCCACTACCACCTGCTAGTTGCTGTATCCCTAGCCAGGGGCCCTTACAGAGTGCTGGTTTTTTAACGTGGTTGTTACTCCACCCCCTCCTCCTTTTTTACCCGGGCTTGGGACCGGCCATGGCGGAGTTGGGAGTAGTTATCACCGAAAACACAAGTACATAATGGTAAAAAATGTAGGTAGTAACAAAGTTTAACAAAATAAAGAAAGAATAAGATGTAGTGTAAATGTCTAGAGTTCACTTGGCGCTAGTTAACTGTCGAGTCCCCTGTATTCTCGCACCCTGCATGCTTCTAGGGGATGATATATAACGATCATGCCAAGGTCTCTATGTAAGCGAGGTAGGGTCGTGTTACACTCTGCGCTCTCTAAACTTCTGGAGGGGACGAGATGAGTTTAGAAACTGGAGATTTCTCTGCCGTCCTCTTCTCTTCCAAGTGGTGGAAGTAGATGATACATTCTTCTTGGGTCAATCTCTTCTTCTTTTCGAAACTACTGGATCGGAAATACCTCTCATTAGTCCCTGGAATGTTTAAGGAGCGGAGGACAGTTGAGCAATAAACTTGCCGAACTAGGCGTTTGCTTGCAGAGCTCTTCCAACTCCACAAAATCCAGCCACGCGGACCCTGAGTCGTTTTGGAGTGTTTTTTCATTGAACCTTGACTTGATTTGACTACGCAGCGGCCATTGTTTAGTTGTTACCATGTGCCCTGCGTGTACTCTCTTCTTCTTAAACTTCCATTTGAACCTATGCTTTCATTGGCGAAATTGTACCTTATACCCAGCGTCCCAATAATATTGCAGGGTTTGTTTTGTTGGTTAGCCTCCCATTTTTACTAGATGGCCCTTGTATAATTTGTGGCCTCTGTCCATTTTACCTCGTACCTGAATCTGACCTGCATACTCCACCCCAGTGTGTGTAAATACCTTCAACTGTTTCACTATTTCTTCCTTGAAAGCACCGGTGAAACCATTAATTCTTACTTCTGATGTGGTCGCTGTTTCTTCCCACCTTGGTTGATCCATCCATAATTTGGGAATTTTCAGCTTGGCTCCGATTACCACCGGCGATAGCCGCCCTAACGGGTCAAATAACTTGGCTATTTTGGCGATAATATTTAATTCTAGTTTTAATTTGAATGTTTTTTTTTCTTGACGTCCAGTAGATACCAAGCGATTTATCTGTTCCATTGTCTGGTAGCTGCAATACTTTTTCATTCTGCCATTCTTTTGGTAGTTTTGCAATCATCTGCGATCTGTTGCTGGACAATTTACTTAAATTCAACCCACCTGACCTGATCGTTTCGTTGAGTTCTGTCTGTACTAATTTTGTTTGTTGCTTTGGTTCTGTTCCAGATTTAATATTCTCCATATAACAATCTTCATTTTCGATCTTCGTTTCTATTGGAAATTTTTCTGTTTGTACTAATGCTTGTTCTACCTCTTGTACCTCTCTCTTCACTTTTGTCATTGATGTCTCACAAAATGATAATTTTTTTTTGTCTACTTACATTTGTTCTCATCGCTGCCTCTGATTCGCCTCCAGATAGAAGATTATCTGGATAAATTTTTAAATTAAATCTTTCCTGCTCGTCTTTGGCTTCTTCCACCTCTGGTACCCCTTTACTTAACTTTAAATTAAATTTTTCTTGCTCATCTGTGGCTTCTTTTACCTCTGGTACTTTGTTTTCGAATGGAACTTCAACTTTTACATTAAATTTTTCATGATTGCTTCTTGACGCTGGACTTGGATTTCCACTTGGATGTTAGGCTTTCTTCATGTACAAACGTTCTCACAAAAGCGTCTCTAAGCTGCTGCCAATTCTCGATATCCTCATGTCTGCTCTCAAACCAATGTCTCGCAGCCCCCTCAAGTTTTATGCGAGCTGTTTCATAGATGAAGGCATCTGGCCATCGCTGTGATCTCCAATGTCTTCAACTAACCGCTTGCCAGATGTAAATTCTCTCCATTAAACGATCTGATTGTTTTGCTTAGATCTGGCATAACACTGAAGTTTGTTGTTGTAATTGCCTCGTTCTCTCTTCTTCCACCAGGTGGCGCGCCTGAAGTCACCGTTCTCTGCATCCATTCGTTTTGAATCATGTTTAACATGCGCGTGTTTTGTTGTATCGCCTCGCGTAATGTCAACATCATATCATCTCTCTCATGTACTGGCGCTGATTGGGTGCTGGTCGCTGTGCCATTCTGCACCGTCGTACTACACATCTCTATCAACGGACGTTCTTCCTCTGGACTCCATCCTTCCGCCATTTTGAAGTTTTTCCCACCTGGACTTTGCTAATCCTTCAACAGTTGATTCTCCGCACCTGGATCACTTCCACCAGATAGGTCATACACATAGGACTGCCTTATGCATTAATCACTGTAATGCCACTGCCCACACTCTCTTGTCTGGCTCCAGTAAAGTAACTCGGTGACGCTCAACTGATTCAACACTTTTCTCGATTTTTCAATTACCTAGGCACTTGCAGGTAATATCCCGTTTCTGACGTGTTAAGAAACTTTGCTTAGCTTTAAAATAACTTTATTATATCTTTTAAATTAATACATTCAACTCTAAACCCTAAAATTAGTTCTCTGACCTCGACTCACACTTTGCTCCACTGTCACTAACTCCCCACTCCCTTTCTACTCCCCTCTTGGCGCGTAGTTCAAATTAATAGTTAACAGTTTTTTTGAACAGACTTCTGTGATTGTATAGACGGCATCCTCCCAATTGGAACTTGTTCTTTTGACACCTTGCCACCACGTAGCCGCATTGCCTTCCAATAGCATGGAAAACCCGCGAAGTGCATGTTCATCGGTCACACTCAGACAGTCTTTGTAGGTTAAAACTGAGTCCAAGAATGCACCGACATTGACTGTGTCTGAGCCGTCAAAACCAGCGGTTCAGTTAGCCAAACTTCCGGTAGCTGGCATGAGCGGTGTACTGTTCGAATCGGGTGTCTCCGTTCTACTTGACGATTGCTACCGGTTCCGGAAATCTTGGCCAACAGCGCCTGTTCGGTAATGATTGCAACCGTCGTTGGTTGTGACACTTTGGCAAGGTCCGTTCCTACACCGCTTCGCGTTTAACACCATTCGCCAGATTTTCATTTGCGTACTAATGTATTTTTTGAGAGTCCACTAACTTCGATTCGCATAAAGTGCAGTCACAGAATTGTCTATACTTTTCCGAAAGGGTACGAGTACCTCCGATAATGTTAAAAAATGCATATATAGCTACACTATGTGGCATATAAACGAAGCAATGTAAATGATAATTGATAAGGTTTGGCCGTAATTACAGTCGGCACGAATTGTTCAAAAGTTCACATGCACCCGCGCTATGTGGCTTAAAAATGAAACAAAGTCCAAATAGTAATTTATAAAGTTCGACTGTGATTAGATTCTGCACGAAATGTTCAAAAATATATTCACAAAATTTGCAGTATATGCTGAACATATAAGTTTATGACTAATAATAACCTTAGCTCGACTTGACTGCATGCATATCCCTACTGCATGGCTGATAGATGACGCAGACACTACCAACGTAGTGGTAGGTGGTCAGCATAAAGACAAGCATTCAATATATCTGTTAACAAAGTGTATATATATAACAACATATGGCTTAAAAGATATCCTGAAAACACTGACACTACATAATTGTTTAAATTAAGTTGCAAAAAGTGCAAAACTGTATACATATACATACAAATATATGGCTTAAAATGTTCAGCAACTATTAGTCGTCAATATTTAACTAACACAGTTAAAACACACGGCTAAAGTTTAAAAATGCATATCCATTCTCAAGAAATATGCCTTATGTTTGATTTTGTAAATAATCTCGGCACCATATAAAGATTACTATTTCGTTTTGGGGCGTTAAAAGAAGTGAGATAAACTTAAGTTTTTATTATCGATTAAAATGTACAGTAGAAATTAATATTGCATTCTTTAAGGGTTAAATACGAATAATAACATATAAAAGATCGCGGTCGCGTGACGTTAGTATTGACAGTTCTTTTGCTACTCTGCGTTTTGCATACCGTTACTCACTGCTGGCTCGACAGCTACTTGACTACTCGACTCCAACTCAACTACTCTGCTACTACTGAAGGGCGGTTTTCGGTTCTAGCTCGGCGCTGCAGTACTCGTCGTCCTTGATTCTGTGTGCGTCGACGCTGACGTTGGATCGTACCTGGTGAACGCTCTTTGCCTTTAATATATTTTCTACATCCTCGGGGGGGACGGTAGGAAGTTCTAATGGATATAGCAACTGTATAGGCCTTCGAAGTAATGTTCCACTGGGAAGTTGGACCTCGCAGGCTCGAGTTCTTCCATCTCTACCATGGTAAACTTGGCTAATTCGCACCATTTTCCACGTTAACTGGGGTGCGTATCGATCATATAACAAAGCCATGTCATTCACCTTGAATCTTTCGTACGTTGATAAACAGCTGTTCATGTTTACATGAGCATTTCTCAACTGCTGTAAATAGTCAGTTGACCATTTCTTCCAAAATTTTGATAGTACTCGTTGGCGTTCACGCCATTTATTTTTCCGAAAAATACGTTTCACGTACGCGTTAACACGTATGCACTTTTCTAGTCTTTCATAATTGTCTATTGGAAATATTAGTTCCAGCGTTATATTTTCACAACGCGTTACACTTAAATTGGTAGTAAAGGGTTCGAGTTTACTTAAAACCATATCAGTGTCATTATTATCACTATATGAGTTATAGTCAGCTCGCGTTAGAAATTCAGGTCCGTGAAGCCGACTTTCAGATTTTAAACGTTCATTTGCACGGACACCTCGCGTTAATAAATCAGCCTGATTTAAAATTCCGACACAATGACGCCAAACAGCGTCTTTTGTTAATGTCTGTATTTCTGACACTCGATTATATACGTACGTTTTCCATTTCGCGGTATCACCGATAATCCAATACATGGATATTTTAGAATCGCTCCATATATTTACACTTTCGAATTTTAAATTCACATTTTTAACAACATAGTCTTTTAACCGAGACGCGCACAAGCCTGCCGTTGACTCTAGCTTTGGCAGTGATAAGTCATTGGATTCGTTTGTTTTTAAGAGCGCATTACGATTTTTCGCAATTAAAAATTGTACAGTTACGTTGTCGTTTAATTTTTCGCGGACGCATGCTACAGCACCATATGCACTTTTGTTGGAGTCACAAAAATTATGCAACTGTAACGTAGCATCACTATTTAAAGTAATGTTTTTAGGATTCGTGACAGAAGTTAGATTTTTTAATTCACTACCCCATTTTTTCCAAATCTCATGAACTTCGGAAGGTAATGTATCCCAATCAATTTTCAGCTTCCATAAATTATGCATTAAATCTTGTACCAAATTTTCACCTGTATGGAGAAGATTGTTTAACGACGGTAATCCAAGCGGGTGTGCCGACGCATCTAACACTATCGGTACTTTTGACGTTGGTTTATCTTCTCTATATACTGGTCTGTGCGGTAGGTCGAAGGTTTTCACTGACACACTTTCAATAGGTGCTTCTTCATCGATTTGATGTGCCACTAATTCGCTCACTGCGTTGTCATATTCTGTCAAACGAGAACTCTTGTCAAGCTTGAACATTGAACTTTTCACTCGCGCTAATGCCCCTTCAAAGTCATCATCTAATGGGCAGTTGTTTTTACAGGGAAGCGCTACTTCATAGCGGTCATTATTCTTAGAAATATCTTGCATCAGGAATTTTCCTGTGAAATCATTTTGTGCTTCTTTATCACAAATTCCGATAGTCTCTAAATCCCAAAATTGTTTCATGTCCATGTCTTTATTTCCGTCGGACACTTGCACGTGTAATGTAGACACAGTCGTTGTGTTTATTTCTCTTGCCTTAATATTTGGCCCTTGAAAGGTCCATCCAAATTTTGTATTTATTGCCGTTAAATCTTCTGACAAACGAATAAATTCACCTGTTGCTATTCTCCAATAATTATCCGCGCCGATTAATACACTTATACCATTTACGTGCGGTATATTTCCGATAGAAATATCAGCTTTATCTAACGTATTAATAACGGGATGGTTTATATTTGGCGTTTTAAATGTTTCCAAACAAATCTCAGGTACTTCTACGGCAACAATTGAAACTTGTTCATCGCTGTATTGAGATATCAGCTTTAATTCAACCTTATTGTAAAGTTTTGGTATTTTACGTTCTTCACAACCAAAGGGTATAACAGACAATCGACTGATTTTTCAGATGGGGTTAGACCACTTATCGTTGCTGCAGCTTTCCCTAGTAAGGCCTGTTCCAGATAACTAAACTTGGCCACAGCGTCTAAACTTTCATTTTCATGAACTGCTGTCCTGAACTGTTCCCAGAACAACGTCCAATCCGATAACTCGCCGTTAAATTTGCAAAGTTCTAATTTATGAAGCTTGACGTCACCTTTGTTTACTCTTCTTTCGGTATCGTTGCTTTCGTTAATATAGGTGTGATTAGAAATGAAGCTTTCACTGGGTTGTTTACTTATTCTTATCTGCAGCCTTGATATCAGAGATGCCACTTGATCTTGATACTCAGCAACCTTGTCAAACTAGTTTTGATACTCTTCTTCTGATAACAACGTTAGCACTGCTTGATTAACACGATTTAAATTGTCATTTGCGGCGTTAATTCGGTCTCGAATTACTACGAGTTCTTCGATGGGTTCATCGACGTTAGATATTTTTTCTTTACCGTTGTTGAGTAGCTTCGTTAGTTGCGACCGGCAACTCGTTCTTGCAACACGTTCCATTTTATTTCTTACTGCACAAACGTTAACTTTGTTTATTCACTTCTACGTTCACTACGCGTTTTACGACTATACTTTCGCGTCCCGAGCCCCTTTCCCGGTTTTCGACACCATGTAAATAATCTCGGCACCATATAAAGATTACTATTTCGTTTTGGGGCGTTAAAAGAAGTGAGATAAACTTAAGTTTTTATTATCGATTAAAATGTACAGTAGAAATTAATATTGCATTCTTTAAGGGTTAAATACGAATAATAACATATAAAAGATCGCGGTCGCGTGACGTTAGTATTGACAGTTCTTTTGCTACTCTGCGTTTTGCATACCGTTACTCACTGCTGGCTCGACAGCTACTTGACTACTCGACTCCAACTCAACTACTCTGCTACTACTGAAGGGCGGTTTTCGGTTCTAGCTCGGCGCTGCAGTACTCGTCGTCCTTGATTCTGTATGCGTCGACGCTGACGTTGGATCGTACCTGGTGAACGCTCTTTGCCTTTAATATATTTTCTACAGATTTTTTGCATATGAACGTTCCGTGGCTTTAATACTAATTACTGCACTTGCGATACTATCGGAGCCCAACATATACATGACGAGACACAATAAAAGGTGGATAACGGACAGCAAGGTGAACACGGCAATATATGTGCCTGATAGCAAGCTAAAAATTCACACTTCGGGAGAAGGAAGTGGATACGTCTGGGTTACAACCGAGGATTTGACCATCTACTCGTGTTACGTCTCACCAGCAATGAGAGATTAGGACTTCCAACGGTTTCTTTTGGAACTAGACGATAGCATCAGAAAACACAAAGGGAAAATTTTAATTGGGGGTGACTTCAACGCTAAGGCACATAGCTGGGGATCCAAGACGGAGGATAAAAAGGGCACTGCACTGGCAGAGTGGGCCAGTGGAAGTGACCTCACCATACTAAATAATGGTGACGTGCCAACTTTCGAGAGAAACGGGGGTACTTCATACATTGATATCACGATGTGTACCAGAAACATGGCAAGGTCCGTAAGTAAGTGGAGTGTTGGCGACGAAGAAAATCTGAGCTACGACAAAAACATACACATTATGATTAACCAACCAACTAGACAAACGAAAACTCGAGAAAAACGCAAGGGATGGACATATAAGTTCCAAAGGAAAGAACAACTAATCGAGAAAATAGAAGCAAAGAGCAGCAGCCCTAATTTTAACATATCTCTCAAAGAACTAGCAGAAACACTGGAACATGCCTGCAACAGCGTTCTGAACAGAAAATACGTCGGTAACCGACGTAAAGGGGTATATTGGTGGAGCGAACTCATAGCGGAACACAGACGTAACTGTCTAAAAGCAAAAAGGGCAGTAATAAGAGCTAACAAAAGACACGACACCGACGAAAATACGAAAAAACAGCTACAAGAACAATACAGACAACTCGGGAAGATGCTTAAAAGAGAGATCAAAAAAGCGAAGAAACAATCATGGAACCTCCTCTGTGCAGAAATCAACTCTGACCCGTGGGGCAGGGCATATAAAATAGTTACTGATAAGACAGGACTTCGAACACCGATAACTCTAACAGACGAGAAACAAACGAGTATCGCGGAGAAATTATTCCCTAAACATCAGGAGAACAGATGACCCAGAATAAAAGTGAGAGAGACAGATATACCTCTAGTTACCCGGGGAGAAGTATTGGAAGCAGGCAGCAGAATAAAACCCGGCAAAGCGGCGGGTCCAGACGGAATACCTCCTGAAGATAGTCGCGGAGCGAAAGCCGGAACTGTTTGTGGCGATTTTTAATGAAGTCCTCCTTCACGGCCATATCCCCAAAGAATGGAAAACAGCCAGACTCATCATGATAGAGAAACCAGGAGGGAAAGGATACAGACCGTTGTGCCTCATAGACGACACTGCAAAGCTATTTGAACAAATAGTGAACCAGAGACTAACGGATGAAATCAACCAAAAGGGAGGCCTTGCGCGAACACAGTACGGCTTCAGAAGAGGTCTGTCCACTATGGATGCCATACAAAAAGTCCAAAATATTGCTTATGCCGCCAACGGAGGCTCGAACACATATGCAGTCATTATAACCTTGGATGTTCGAAATGCATTTAACACCGTACCTTGGAAGGGAATAGTTAGCGAAGCTAAAAAAAAAGGCAAATATCACCTTATCTCATAAGAATAATCTGCAGCTACCTGGAAGAGAGGACGATATTAGTCGGCACGTGCACAAAAACAAGCGTAACGACTGGAGTCCCGCAGGGCTCGGTCCTCGGACCCACCCTGTGGAACCTCTACTATGATGAGCTACTGACGCTCCCAACACCAGACAGCTGCGACATAATTGGATATGCCGATGACCTGGCCTTGATCATATGTGGCAGCAGCACAGAAGATATAGAAGAGCAAGCAACATGGCTCGTTGAGAGGGTTAGCATCTGTATGAAGAAGAAGGGCCTACAACTAGCCCCCCACAAAACTGAAGCTTTGGTCCTGGCTGGCAAACGAACTGTCATATATTTCACGGTACAAGTCGAAAACCTAAAGATAACCTCCAAGCCGAATCTAAGATATCTCGGCATCCAACTGGGACACAACATGAGCATGGGTTCGCATATTAAGAGCGTGGCAGAGAGAGCTGAGAAAATGGCGGCGGCACTGACAAGACTGGTGCCTAACATGGGAGGGCCAAAAGCTGAAAAGAGGAAAATTTTAAGTGGGGTAATCAATTCCATTATGCTCTATGGGGCGCCTGCGTGGAAAGAATGGATACAAATGTCCAAATACAGAAAAGTCCTGGAAAGTGTGCAAAGGAAAGTAGCTCTGATAATTGTTAGCGCCTATAGAACGGTGTCTACAAAGGCGATACAGGTTATTGCCGGAGTCATACCCATACACCTAATGGCAGAAGAACGCACATACGAAAAGGGAAAGAATAAGAAGACGGAAAAAGACAGAAGGCGAAATACAACAATCAATAGATGGCAGGAAGAATGGGCTTGCGAAGCCAATGTTGCACAGTGGACAAAACATCTGATACCAGAACTGACACCATGGGTCTATCGCAAACACGGGGTGCTGAGTTACCACCTAACTCAATTTTTTACTGGCCACGGGCGCTTTGGTGCATATCTCTTCAGGTTTGGGATAACCGAGACAAGCCGCTGCAAATATTGCGACGAAGTCGATACACCAGAGCACACAGTGTTGGTGTGTAACCAATGTGACGATATTAGAGTCAAGGCAGAACAAGAAATCGGAGGAACCTTGACAACGGGAAACATCATTAAGCATATGTTGGAAAACGAAAGAAAATGGGAAGTTGTGAGAAAGATGGTGACAGACATAATGAAACACAAAGAAGAAGCAGACAGAAATTAGACAAAGCCGGGAGTGGGCTGCAGTGAAGCAATACCGAAAGGTGATTCCGCTGCACAGCCACGAAGAGGAAGGGGGTGTTTAGTGGGTAGTCCTGACCTGGAGGAAAGGGAGTCCCACAGTGCCAGGTGGAAGAGGTACCGCGAAATGCACCTGCCACCGGCCTGCGCAAATGCATTCACCTCCATCATAGGAAAAAAATATATTTTTTGCCCGGTTTCTTCAGGTATTGGTGAATATTCAAATAATAAACCTGTCTTACCGTAATTCCAGTTTGTGAAATGTTTTATTGCGGACAAACCTTTCCGACCTCATCACGTTTATCGCCAGATGCTTTGACAACTGTGTGGCTGTGTTGAGAGGAAATCGTGGGTACCCTTGGAAATTGCCGGGAATTCTCCTAAGCAAATATGAACTTGCACCATGCACTATTAAAATTTACAATCGTGTAAGTCTGAAACTTCACAAAAGTCAGCACGTTACACTTACTATTAGACTATTGTGAGTCTCATTAATGTACTGAACACTAAACCCAGGAAAACTCTTGTAGAACAAAGCACGATTAACCTATCTATTCACTGATCTACGAGACGCGTCGTCATTTTATTACCGTTTACTCTCAAATATCACAGATGCACTTAGTTTTCGTATGAAACGCTTTTAGTTGGGCGCCAGGTTGTATAACTGGTTGTTGTTGTTATACTGGGTTCAGGGTAGTTTTCACCTAAAACACAAGCACATAAGGGTAACAAATATAATAACAAACTTTAACCAAACAAAATAACAAGGTAGTATTAGTGTAAATGTCTATAGGGTTCATTTGGCGCTAGTTAACTGTCCGTATTCCGCGCACCTGCATGCATCTATGGGGATGAAATCTAACGGTCACCCCAAGGTATCTATGTAAGCGAGGTAGGGTCGTGTTACAGCTGTTATTAAATTCCTTACTCAAGAACGTCTTCCACTTTCCACCTGAAAGCATTAAAGATGGCTGGATGTAGTTTATGGGGAAAATTCTATGTCGTATTCTGTAGTAAAAAATTGGTCAAAATGGTTTCGAATGGGACTGTAATCCTTGGACGATAACGCAGGAACAGGAAGGGCGGTGGAAGTGGTGATCGACAACAAGTTTGCCTTTGTTGGTGATATCGTAGCATCGCAGCAGGTGGAGGAACTATCAAAAATGTCGGGGCTTTCAGATACAGGCATTCGCAGAATCGTTCATGAATATTTGGACATGAATAAAATTAGTGCAAGGTGGGCCTGGAAAACTTCGTTCAGCAGGTAAGGGTCAGCGTCCTCTTGAATGTGCTCGATCCTTTTCGAACCTCTGTGGAGAAAACCCCGTGGATGTGTTGACCATTGTCACAGAGGATGGAACTATGGTTCTATACTATAATCTTTTATAGACCCACATTTTTGGTAGGTACCATCATTAAAAAATATTCTCTTTGAATTTCGGTCGAAAAATGACGGGGTTGCTATTTAAAAAAAATAATCAAAAAGTGGTGGGAGTGAAATGGTGAGGGTGGAAATATATATATATATATATATATATATATATATATATATATATATATATATATATATATATATATATATATATATATATATATATATATATATATATATATATATATATATATATATATATATATATATATATATATATATATATATATATATATATATTAATGACCTCTTTAAATTGCGCTGTATGGGCAAAGTGGAAGGACACGCGGATAATACTGCTGTTTTCTATACGGCAGACAGTTGGTGTTCCCCAAAAAAGTAGTTGAGAGGGATCTTGAGGTGATTATGGCATGGTTTTCTGATAGATGGTTGACCGTGAACCTTTCAAAAAGCGTGTTTGTCCCTTTGTCATCTTACGTCCGCTGTTTGCCCTCTTATGATGCAATCAGTGTCAGTCTATTTTGATTAAGTTTGGAAAGTATTTTTGGAAATCTCTTTGACAAGTTCGCTCATTAGCCCAACCGAACCAGTCTTAAAAAAAATGTTTCTCCAAAAAACTATGTCCCCGAAAATAATAACGATATCTTATTGAAATTTGGTCCACATGTGGCGTTAATAGGAGCTTATACACATTTTTTTTAATTTCAACAACACACCACGAGGGCTTACAGCCTAAATACTATCGTACCGTGGGTGTCGGCATGGAGGAAACAGGCAACTTGTTAATTCTGGACTAAGCTTTGGAGGTTCAGAGACGGAAAAACATGTGCTGGTAAGGAATTCCACAACTTGGAAGTCCTCGGGACAAAACAGCGGGCATAACAAGATGTTCTATGTCTGGTGACTTGCGCAGTAAAAGGGTGAATTCGCTCTGTTCCCCTGGTAGATCTGTTTGGGGCAGCAGGTGCAGAAACTATGGAAGAAAGCTCCTCTGAGCAGTGCCCGTGCAGATATCTATAAAAGCGGGAGAGGTCACCAATGACACGTCGGTGGGCAAGGGATGGCAGCCTTTGGGTGAGGGTAGGATCACCGATGTGACGATAGCTCTCTTCTGAATGGAGTCCAGGATAGCGAGTGTAGAAGCGGCTGCGGCACACCAGATGTGGGAACAGTATTCGAGGTTTGGCCTTATCTGTGAAGTATATAAGGTATAGAGATTAGCTGGTGAAAAGTATTTGCGAGCCTGGAAAAGGAAACCTAATTTCTTACTAGCCGCTTCTGCAATTGATGTGACATGTTGGTGCCAATTGAGCTTTCGATCCACAGAAATGTCAACAAGTGAAATGGACTCATTACTTTGAATAACTTGGTTGTTCATTGTGATGGGTCTAGGACTGGTGTATCTCTTATGAGATAGAGAGCAAGACTGAGAAACAAAGTAGGGGCTAAAGCTGAACCTTGAGGGACTCTTGCATCAATTTGATACAGTTTAGAGGAATGGCCATCCACGACAACAGAAATGCTCCGGTTGGAAAGGAAATTTGCTGTCAAGGTACAGAGTTTTGGGTGGTAGGCCATAGGCCGGAAGTTTATTAAGCAGCGCTGCGTGCCAAACCTGGTCGAACCCTTTGTTTATGTCTAGAGCGACAATCTGGGATTCACCGTGTAGTTCCATAGACTTGCTCCAAGAATGGGTGACAAAGGAAAGGAGGTCGGCAGTTGATCTGCCGCTGACGGAATCCATACTGCCCTGTCGTGGATTAAACTGTGTTTTTCAAAAAATTTTAGTAATTCGGTGTGTATATGCTTTTCCATCACTTTGGATACGACTGGAAGGGGAGAAATAGGCCTGTAGTTGCTAGGAAGTGGTATGGATCCTTTCTTGGGGACGGGTTGTACTCGAGCAGTTTTCCAGTTACTAGGGAATATGCCTTTATTGTAAGATGTCTGAAACAGACTAGTCAGGACAGGAGCAAGTTCTGGTGCGCATTTTTTTAAAAAACAATTGCTGGGATCTCGTCAAGGCCAGAGGCATTCCTGGTATTAAGAGACGAGAGCATCTTTCGTACCTTTTTAGTTTTGAAAATGATATCGGTCATTTTATGCGCGACGTTGGGGACTGTTGGTGGTTGAACATTTGGAGGCTTTCCTGGTATTAAGAGAAAAGAGCATCTTTGCAAAATTGAAGCTTATATGTTAATAAAAAATTAGGTTATTAGAGTTGGAAGTAAATTAACTTCCACTCACTGCGTTTAGATTTTTTAATTTTCGGCTCAATCATTACGCTTTGTATTTTTAATGCAAAATTTCTCACTGACGTTTCCAATAGGTTATTGTTCGTTGTTACACTAACGCAATATTTTTTCCATCGAAACAGTCAAGGCCTACTAGATAGTCGTATCACTACACCGTCATAGATAACCCAGACCATCTTATTTAAGCTAATTGGGATTGCTATGTTTATAAGTTTTTTTTTTAATTTTCAGCTATACTTACGTTTCTCCTCCACAAAAAGCATATCCTATGGCATACGGTACCGTACCACAGGAACCTACATTACCACGTCCTGCAGTGTCGAGCGACTTCATGCCAACTGATTCATACGCAGGTAAGTAGTATACAAAATTTAAGAGACTTAAATATCACTATGAGATTCTACAGGCAATGAAATGTATTGGTTAAATGCTAGACAGCACACAACTGGGATATACGCATATGATAAAGTCATTGCAAGGGTGTAGAACTTAAGTCACCTCGGGCCAGAGCGCTCCTAGCATACAAGATTTCGAACAAATTCCAAAAGCAAAATTGTATATAACTATCATCTGGCCACCAGTGGGGTGCCGTATTTCAGTGGCGTATCAAACTTATGTTTTTTTAACGGAACACCCTATATTTTATTGTGGATCTGGAAAGTGCTAGAAGAGTACTTTTTTATGTAACATGTCATGCCCCTAATTTTAGCGTTTTCGCTGTTAAAAACTGTTATTTTTCCCCTCAGGGCTCGTCCGCGTCTTTGGAAGCCTCCCCCCCCCTAGCACTGCAGCCTTTGGCTTATTGTGTATGCCCTTAGTCTTTTTACTCCACCCGTTCCAAAATCACTGTGCCTTGAACTAGTCTGCACAGCGATTGGTAGGGTGAAGTTTTATGTTGCTCTGTCTCCGGTCTAGACTTTCCGTAGATCAGTTGTCTTTTGCGGTCCAGAGCTTTACACTCGCATAATATGTGCTGGGCTGATTCCTCCCCCTCGCCGCAGAGTCTGCATGCGAGGTCCCCCTCGAACCGCTCCATTTTATGCAGGCGTTTCTTGACGACCATGTGTCCCGTCAAGAGACCTGTTATGTTTCTGAGCTGTCCTCTGCTAAGATTTAGCAGCTCCACAGCTCTCTTTGAACTGGGTTCGTCAACTACTGACTTCCCATGTCTGAGCCCTGGGCAGTCTGCCCGGTACACACCTTGTGTTCGTTTCTGACCCAGGACTTAATGGCTTCCGTGTCAGTGCCCTTTGTCACTCCCAGAACCGGTTCTGGTCCCATAAATGGTCCTGCTGACCCTATCTTCGCGAGACTGTCAGCTTCTTCATTGCCTTTGACCCCTGAGTGACCGGGCACCCAAATGAGGGTGACCTCATTCTGCGCAGCCAGGTCGCTAGTCTCGTCTCGGCATTCACTTACCAAACAGGAATTTACCTGTGGGCTACTTAGGCCCTTAAGGGCTGCATGGCTGTCTGTGGCTATGAGGATCCGCTTGTTGGTGTAGCCCCCCACTTGTTCTCCCGCACACAGTGCGAGATCGCGTACATTTCGGCCTGAAAGACCGTTGCATGGGCTCCGAGGGAAATACTATGACTTACCCTCGGTTCTTCCGAATAAATACCAGCCCACGCTCTCCGCCGGAGCCGTCTGTGAACCAGACGAGCGCATCCCGTGGTATGTTCGGCGTCTCCTCCCGCCTTGCCTCGCGGTCAGGGATTTCCACTGTAAAATTGTTTTCCCTGCAGATTCGCGGGCTCGCAAAGTCTGACCTCATTTCAGGCATGGGCTCCTTCACCATATCCTGAATTTTGCAGTGGCCCCTGAAGCCTGGGTTGATTTTCAGTCTACCATTGCAGGCTAGTCTGTATAGTCCTAGCCTGGCCTCCCCAATAATAACTAAGTGAAGGGGGGCAGATACAGTAACACTTCCATGACGGCTGTTGGGGTCGAAGTCATGGCCCCTGTGATGCCCAGACATGCCATTCTTTGGATCTTGCCTAGTTTTTGTTATGTTAACGATGGTCTGACCACCCTTGTGTATAGCCAGTGGGCCATACTAGGTCTTAGTCCCCACGTTTTTCCATATAGTCGCCCAGCGACGACTAGGGTCATTACTGCCTGACGCAGTATCTTTTCAACGTAACCATTCCAGGTTAGCGTAGAGTCCAATACGACCTCAAGATATTTTACCTCCCTGGCCATTGGGATGTTTCTACCGTCTAGAGTGAGAGTTCTGTGACTCTCCCACTTCCTCCTCCTCGTAAGCGATATGACGGTTGCTTTCTCGGGGCTCATCCCAAGCCCTTGGCCAACCGTTAACCTTTCCACCACTTTCAGTGCTGTCTGCATCCACTCCCACACTGACTGTGTAACCTTTCCTCGGACTATGATGACAATGTCGTCCGCATAGTCCTGTACCTCATACCCAACTCCTTAGCAGGCTATCCACGACTGGCACCAGAGCAAGGGAGACAGAACGCTCCACTGCGGACACCCCGCCGGACCACCGCCATCAGTGTCCATCCGGCGTGTGAGGTGAACACCTCTCTGTCCGTGAGCATGGAACCGATCCACCTGCTTCGTGACAGCTGCCAGAACCGATCCGAATGAGGTGTTGCTGAAGGCCCCCTCAATGTCTAGGAAGGCCCCCAGCGCCATCTCCCTGTTCTCCAGCGTATTCTTCAGTTTCAGCACCAGTTGGTGCAGTGCTGTTTCTATTGAGACTCCTGCTCTGTATGCATATTGTCCGCAGTGTAGGGGATATGCGTCCAGTACACCGCCCCTAATGTGCCGGTCGAGTAGTTTTTCCATGGTTTTAAGCAAGAAGGACCTGACGCTTATTGGCCTCAGGGACTTTGCCTGGTCTGTTGGACGCCCAGGTTTAGGAATGAGTCGAGCACTCTCGGATGTGTTCTCCACGTCCTCGCAGTGCCTTCTCCACCACTCCTTCCTGGCGTCCCTCAGTCTTTTGTTATAGTTCGTTAGGGCATGTCTATATTTATCCCATGCTCCCGACCTTTTGGCCGCATTAAACAGCTTACGAACCTGCGTCCTCCTTTCCCTGCGGTCCGCGTTCCACCACGGGACATTCCTGGTGGACCCCCTCATTTTCAGGGGGCAGTTGGCGTCATAGGCCGAGGTGATTGCGTCTCGCACTTGGGCTGCCGGAATCTCGAGGTCTATTGAATTGCCTATGGTACTGTTAACCCCCCGCAGTCCCACTGCTAGGTCTGCCCTGTAGGCTTTCCAGTCTGCCTTGCGAGGGTCCCGGTACTATACCCTTTGTCTTTCGACTTTGGCGATTTAAAACCGGATGTGTCCGTGGTCTGAGATACTAACTTTCCCAGACACAGCCCAGTTCTTAACAAAGTCACCCAGAAACTGTGTGGAAACTGTTAGATCTAAAACTTCCTCACGCCGTGTTGTGACGAAGGTCTGTTTATTACCCCTATTCAATATGTCTAAATTAAATTTCATAAAGAATTCTAAAAGTGACTCACCCCTGGAGTTTGTGCCCGAGCTTCCCCACAACCCATGGTGCGCGTTTGCATCCGTGCCGATGATGGTCTGCCATCCACTTGCTCTGCTACCCATTATCAGCTGCTCCAATTCCTTAGGTGGAGGAGGGTCCGTGCTGTCCCCTGGCAGATACGCCGATCCGGCAGTAATGTCCCTGAACCCATACGCTCCTCCACATCAGATTTTGATCCTTGACAGGTCCCTGTAACAGAAATTCATTATAGGCAGAAACTATTTCTTGCCTGACAAAAATGCAGGCAATCTACTATAGATGAGCTTTCCAGCAGCTCCGCCGAGTCCCTTGATCTCTCCTTTATAGGTGTACGGTTCCTGGATGAGGGCCACATCCGTGTTCCTCGGAGCAATCAGCAGTCCGGCCGTGGCTGCCCTACTGTGTTTGAGGTTGACCGGAGAAACCTAAGTCCCATCAACCCAGGTTGCTTCCCCAGTGGACGGAAGCTAACCCTTCCCAGGCCCCAGAATGCCTTGAAGGAGGTTCCTTCAAGGGCTCTTTAAAACGCCTGGTCGATCGAGAAGGCGATAGTCTGTCATTTCTCCTCTGCCTTCCTGCTTAGAACCGAACAGTGTTGTGTCCCCAGTTTAGGATTCTGAATCTTCAGTCTACTGATCACCGTCTCCTGCGGGACTGTCAGAGATCCGTACGAGGACCTTGCGTCTCTTTGGTAGTTCCTTGGGCTCGACGGCTGTCAAGTCCGCCCGCTCCCCAATCTGACCGAGGCCCCCGATTGTTTTCAGCAGACAGTCTCGAGACTGCGGCCCGGCACAGGTTATCCAGAGGGTGCCTCCTGCCAGGCGCGCCTGGTGGAACTGAAGCGGGCTCCCCCTTTCTGAAGAGAGTCTACCGCAGTCTGGATCCCTTCCCCTGGTCTAGCGTGACCTCAGGATGGCGTCTGTCAATCACCGCCATCCCGAGGCCCTCCTCATCCTCCCTATACGAGCCAGTCTGCGCCGTGTCACGGCACTGCCCCCTTTGGGACGTCTGTCTGTAGTAGGCGTGCTAGAGCCCGAGCGCGGCCTCCCCTGACTCACACTCCTCTCTTGCGCCTTTACAGGTTTCTCGACCGTCCACGTCCCGGTCGCCATTTTCTGCGTCCTCCGGAGCTTGTTTCTTTGCGCCCCGGAAGGGCGCTTGAACTGCCGGATCAGTCCCTCTACCCCTACAGTAGAGTCCTCACTGGTGGAGGGATTAAGATTTCGATCCACAGAAATGCCAACAAGAGAAAAGGACTCATTACTTTGAATAACTTGGTTGTTCATTGTGATGGGTCTAGGGTTGGTGTATCTCTTATGAGAAAGAAAGCAAGACTGAGATTTGTTGGGGTTGACTTGTACAAGATTTCTACTTCCCCAGTCTAATATTTTTTGAAGATCCACGGAGACAGAACCCTCCATGAGTCTGCGATCCTCATCTAATTGTGCTAGAGAGACATACTTAGAATATTGTGTATTTGAGTGGAGGATGCTGTCATCCGCGTAACTGTGAACTGGGTTGGATGTGCTAGAGAGGAGGTCATTGATGTGAAGAAGAAACACAGTGGGGGCTAGAGCTGAACCTTGAGGAACTCCTGCATTAATTGGATACAGTTTATAGGAATGGCCATCCACAACAACAGAAATGCTCCTGTTGGAGAGGAAATTTGCTGTCCAGGTACCAAGTTTTGGTGGTAGGCCATAGGCCGGAAGTTTATTAAGCAGCGCTGCGTGCCAGACCTGGTCTAATGCTTTGGATATGTCTAGAGCAACAATCTGAGATTCACCGTGTAGTTCCATAGGCTTGTTCCAAGAATGGTTGACAAAGGAAAGGAGGTCGGCAGTCAATCTGCGCTGACGGAATCCATACTGCCTGTCGTGGATTAGACTGTGTTGTTCAAGAAATTTTAGTAATTCGGTGATTATATACTTTTCCATCACTTTAGAGACGACTGAAAGGAGAGAAATAGGCCTGTAGTTTTGTAGCGCTTTGGATCCTTTCTTGGGGATGGGTTGTACTCGAGCAGTTTTCCAGTTACTGGGGAATATGCCTTTATTGTAAGATATCTGAAACAGACGAGTCAGGACAGGAGCAAGTTCTGGTGCGCATTTTTTGAGAACAATTGCTGGGATCTCCTCAAGGCCAGAGGCTTTCCTGGTATTAAGAGAAGAGGGCATCTTTCGTACCTTTTTAGTTTTGAAAATGATATCCGTCATTTTATGTGCAACATTGGGGACTGTTGGTGGTTGAACATTTGGAGGTGGGTTGAGAGTAGAATTGCCAGCGAACAGCGAAGCAAAAAGTTCAGCCTTGCCCAGGGCGATTGAAACAATTTCATCCCCTGAGACAAGAGGTGGGAACGTGCTTTTGCAGAAATTATTCCCAATAGCAAGAGTCCAGAAGGGTTTGCTGCCGTTGGAGCTTGAGAGGACTTTGTTTTTGATGTGGTTATTAAACGAGTTTTTGGCCTCAGAAAGAATGCGGACATAGCGGTTTCTTGCGTCGTTAAATGCTTGACGATTTTCTTGACTGGGATTGTGTAGAAGCGTTTTATGAGCTTTGATCTTTTCAAGTCTGGCCTTGTCACAGGATTTAGAGAACCAGGGCTTTTGAGTGGCTGAAGTGGTTTTCTGTGTACGTGGAATAAATAATTCCATGCCAGCTTGGATAATTTCAGTGACGTTTTGTGAGATATCAGAGGGGTCAGGATGAGAGAAGCAGACAGACGCCCATGGAAATGAGGAGAAGTAATCCCGCATTTCGTCCCAGTTTGCGGAGTTGTAGTGCCAAACGATACGTGGGTGTGATGACTGTGTGACCTCGGGTTGCATTGCGCAGGAAGCAGTGACCATGCCGTGGTCTGAGCCACCAAGGGGGGCGGTGACTGATATCTTATAGCATTCAGGTAGTGTAGTAAGAAGGAGATCCAAGGGATTTGAGCTGTGTGTTGGGATACGAGGAAAGTAAGTAGGTTGCTGAACCATATTGGCTAAAGAATTGCTGATTGCAAAGGTCTCCGCTGCTCTCCCTTGTGGATCGGTTTTTGAAGATCCTAGCCATTCCTTATTATGGACATTGAAGTCACCAAGAATAGTGACCTCGGAGGAAGGATATTCAGAAATCAGATAGTAGTTTTTTTCAGAAAGGTAGTCAAAGAGCTGGACAAAGTTGTTGTCAGAAGGTGACCGGTAAATGCAACAGATGAATTTAGTTGCAGCCCTGAGAGAGAGTTTTATCTATAGTATGTCTTTTCGTCCAGCTTCTAAATTGGGGTGTCTGGTTCAGAGTAGATTGCTACGGACGTATGCGCACACGCCTCCATGCAATCTAAAAGAAGTAAGGAGCTCATACCCCGGGAAATTAAGGTGATTAGTGGCTGTTTTGGCACTGATTTGGGTTTCGGTGAGGAAGAGGAGTTGGGGCCTGTTAGCCTGGAGGAAATGGTGGACGGAGTTCAGGTTAGAATTAAGGCCACATATATTCGAAAAGTATATGTTAAATCTTGATGTTGGCGCCCCCTGTACACCCGTCTCCCGGAGATCCCAATGGAGAGGGGTATTTTGCCTCCCGAATATTTTGTACAAGGAGGAGCCATCATCATTTTTGTTTATAAGGGAAACCGACTCATACACCAGAACTGGAAACGTCCGTTGGGACTTCACCGGCCCCTTGATGTAATGGGTGGTACCTCCTCGGGCGTGAAAATAATCCTTTACTATTACGTAAGGGAAAATTCCACTACCACCTGCTATGGATTGAATTGGATCAATGTCTACCTCTTTAGAAATAAGATTAATAAAGGGACTATCAATTGCCCAATAGTTATGCTTTTCGACATAGTAGGGGGATACAAAACATTATCATTTTGCATCCATGTCTATTGCGGTTATACCTCCAACGGGAAGGCCGTCAATTCGAACATTTAGTTTAGGTTGCTAGATTTTCCAACCTCTTTTTCCGTATTTTTTTCACTTAAGTAGTTGTAAATGATTCCAACACTATTTGGAACGCTTGTTGGTTTAAATGTGTGGCGTCAGAGTATCTCTGAGAGTATACTTCTGATGCTAACCAACCATTCTTGTGACATTGCAGAACAAACACTATGTAGACCACAGTTTTTTGTTTTTGTTTAATCATGGCAGTGCTAATTTCGAAAAAAGGGCGTTTACCGACAAATTGGGGAAAAGAGTAATATATGTGTGTATATCTGGATACGCATATGTAGATAAACTGAGTATTGTATACAGGTTGTTCAAAGTTAAATCGGCACTATTGCTAACTTAGTTGTTATTGGAGCTACGTGATCGGTTAAATTAGCAGACTTATGTATTTTTTTGCGCTGATTACGATGAGCTAAACAAAACCAAAAAAAATCGAACTTCGCGTTTTCGAAATATTAACAGAAACATGTTTTTTTCTAAAGGAACACCCCATATATCTTATCAGCATTCGATAGATAATCTAATTCTGAACAAATTACTTTCAATGGCCAAAGGCTCTAAAGTCGAAAGTAAAGGAGATATGGTCAAATTTATGAATTCAAATTAGGTAGCCATGAATTTGAAACAAAACGTTTACTGTGAAACCTCCTCGAAATAAAAAGAGATGCGGGGGATTTATTTACTCGGTAATAGGCAAGCAGTAGTAGTAATATATGCGGGATCTCAAGTGAACCCAAATCTGGTCAGTAGTAAGGTCACTATTTCCTATAAGTCCTACCCTAAAAGGTTTCTATCTATCAGATTTATAACTAGCAAGATTACAAATAGCTTATAGGGTTGGAAGATCTTAATATTGTCTACTACTTACGCTGTTGTTATGTTGTTGCACTGCCTGAAGTCTCATTTTTATCAGCGCTCCAAACTAGTGCCTGGTTACGATGATCTTTACTTAAAATTTCTCTTTGATATCTAGGAATGCGGTATTAAAGAGTCCCAGTTTGGTTGTCACCAAAAAGTCAAAAGGGTTTAAAGAGGAATTAATCTTCAATCAGACAGACATGCTAATGTAACAAAATTTTGAATTTATTCATATGGATTGAATTTGAAATGGTGAACAAAATAAAATTAAATGGTTGGTAACTTTCAAAATAAACATTAATTTTACACGAATAGAAATCAAATAAATAGCAAGAACTTCAATGACAAGAAATTGTTAATTAGAAACATGTGACAGAATAATGAAACAAATGTGGTTTGTTTATTACTTAAGAAATCTGAACACTTATTATCGAGATATATATTAAAAATCAGATGCTGTGTGTTGCAGCTCAAAAAATAAATAAATTAATATGTAAATTATTTGACGTTTGTCAATCAATTTTATTAATCTTTTAGTTAGATCCTGGCCAGTTCTCGAGTGAAGCTCAATTTTTGAAAAATATACATATATGTATGTCTACGTGAAAACTCTATACTAATTATTGAAAATAAGTGATATTAAAGATAATGTACAGGTTAGATATCTTTACAGACAAGATTCACTGATTGAAATTTCAAAAATGACGTGTTTAAATTTACAAAAACTGAGATAATTTCAGAGATTAAAACAGGAAATTCATAATTATTCTAATAGCAGCTCACTGACGTTATTCAAAACTAAAACTTGATTGAGTGTCTTTGAATGTTCAGATTATAAAAATTCAGTTGTCAGATGAGTGTGTAAGACAAACTTTGCTAGTTCAGAGAAAAATTTTGACTCACCGAATCTTCTGCCTTGAATTACCTGGTTACTCTTTGTGGACTGAATCAAATACTGGTAGCTGACACAAGTCTCAGTGACTCCAACAAGAGAAAAGAAGCTGGGAAAAACAGTGAGGGTTCCCATTGATGGTTACTAAGCCGGTGGATTTATTGTGTCACGTGCACAAAACCATTTGACACCTAGGCCGACATTCTGAATTAGCATCGCAACTTAAACGTAATTTAAAGCAGCAAGGCAACAGGTTGAAACAAAGAACCACAACTTAAGTTCCGCTTTTATGCCAACTACGATGTTTATTTAAAGTCGAAAATTCTTAAAACACTTTAAACAATCACGGAGTATTGTTAGAAGGCAGGATAGGTAACATAAAGACTATTAAAACCACGTTTATAAGACAATTCGAGAGCCACCTCAAGTAAACGGTGTTCACGCCACCGGCGTCAGAGTTAGACTTTCGTTTTATGCTGAAAACTATGTTTATTTCAACTCGAAAATTATTAAAACACTTTAAACAATCACGGAATATTGTTACAAGGTAGTATAGGTAACAGAAAGACTTAAAAACCCCGTTTATAAGACAATTTGAGAGCCACCTCAAGTAAACGATGTTCACGCCGCCGGCGTCAGCGTTAGACTCCTAGAGGCAGAGAGCGTTCGGCTGCACCTGACCCCAGTATGCCATTTTCAGTGTTATGAGCGTTAGTTGTTATTTGCGAGCTCTTTCTCGCCTTCATTCTTCGAATGGGATAGAACGAGAGCCCCAATTCTTGGCAAAATCACCAACGTGTTCTATACACACCTCCACAATAATGGGCACGTCCGTTCATTTACTAACCGATTTTCTGGATTTCATCATAATTACGTCAGCTTTTTACCTAGAATTTCAGGACAATAGATATGTTTATTATCCCCAACAAAATGCAACGTTTTTCAATATTTAGATCTTGACGTATATTATAGGGAGCTCAGTACGCTTCTTACGATACAGAATATTTTAGCGAATTTTTATCAACATTATTTTTAAACCAAAACGTGAAATATTCAATATAGATAGGGTTTCTGGTACTGTTTATTATGTTCGAGGGTCTTCTAGGTGTTTTTAAACCAGTAATGATTCCACGTAAAAACTGAATCGTTACAACTGTTTGATATAACAAAATATTATTAGTATTGAATCATTGTAAATAAATATTGAAATGAAGATAACATTACAATGAGAACAATAATAACTATAAATTAGAATCACAGGAAGGCTCACGGAGCTTATAGTAAATGTTCGAAGACTTCTTGCACTTCGATGCATTTTTGGCAACGTCTGCGAACGCTCCTAGTAGCTTTCAAAATGGATCTTCCATGAATTCCATGTAGAGCGGTAGTTATGGCATTCTGAAGTGGTTCAATAGTTACGTATCTGCTTTTGTACACAATATTCTTCATATAGCCCCAGATGAAAAAGTCTAGAGGTGTAAGGTCCGGTGAGCGCGGTGGCCATCGAATGGGACCACTGGTACCAATCCATCTACTTGGAAACATATTTTGTAGCATCTCAGTTGCAATTCGGGAATTATAAGCAGGCGCCCCATCTTACTGCATGTACATACTTCCCCTGGTGGCCAAGTCCATGTGATCTAAAAGATCTTCCAGTACGGGCATGATTAATTCCATATATCGCTCGGCTGTGAGTTTGCTCTGATAGAAAATTGAGCCAATTACAATGGCGCCCATAAGACCATACCAAACATTGATGCTGAACCTCCTTTGTGGGTGGTGAACCTTGCTCAACATGAGATTTTCTCGGCTCAAGTAGTGGTTATTTCTTCTATTGAGCATGCCCCCATTTGAGAATCTTTCTGCATCACTCCACAGAATCAATCCCATTAAATTTGGGTCGTATCTAACTTTTACAAACCATTGACAAAATTGAAAACGTCTGTCGCTATCGCCAGGATAAAGTATCTGTGTCAATTGGTATTTGTGTGGTATATATTTGTGTTTGTTTAGATTGTTATGCATAATACCTAAACATAAAACACTTTCATTGGATAAATCTCTCACTGAATTTTCTTTGTGGGCCTCAAAATATAGTGGGGCCACTAGAACACCCTTACTATGAAACTAGATACTTTGAACAAATGGAAAAAGTACCTAATGACATCAAGGAACTCACGAGACTCAAGAACAAACGGAAAGTCATGGTAAACCAATTTAAGCGAATATTAGAGGGAGCAGAAATGATTGGCGATGACAGTGTACTTTCCAGCTATAAAAGAAATCGGGACGAATTAGAGAAACAATGGGAATTATTGGAAGAAAACGTATTTGAGATAAATATACTAACAGAATCAGAAATTGTAGATGAGACATATTTCACGCTAAGGCGAGGCTACCAGAATGCCAGTGACAAGCTGTCAGAAACAATTAGGAACTGAAAAAAACACTATTCAGGGGCTACGTTACCCAAGCTAGCAAAAATAAAAATACCATTTTTCACAGGCAAGTACAAGGAACGGACTGCATTCCAAGAGCGAGTCCAGAAGGCAATAGATTTAAATGTTGAGAAATGCTACCCAAAAACAGCGTCAAGAAGCAATCATGAAAAATTTAATGTAAAAGTTGAAGTTCCATTCGAAAACAAAGGTCCAGAGGTAAAAGAAGCCACAGATGAGCAAGAAAGAATACATTTTAATTTAAGTAAAGAAATACCAGAAGTAGAAGAAGCCAAAAACGAGCAAGAAAGATTGAATTTAAACTCAAGTAATGAGATACCAGAAGTAGAAGAAGCCACAGACGAGCAAGAAAGATTGAATTTAAATTTAAGTAAAGAGGTACCAGAGATAGAAGAAGACAAGACTAGCAGGAAAAAGTTAATTTAAAATTTATCCAGATAATCTCATATCTGGAGCCGAATCATCGGCGGAGAAAACAAATGTAAGTAGACAGAGCAATTTATTAAATTTTGAGACATCAATGATAAAAGTGAAGAAAGAGGTACAAGAAGTAGAACAAGCAGTAGTACAAATAGAAAAAATTCTAATAGAAACGAAGATAGGAAATAAAGAATTATATATGGAGAATGTTCAATCTGGAACGGAACCAAAGCAACAAAGAAAAGTAGTACAAACAGAACTCAACAATATGTTCACATTGGGTGGGTTCAATTTAAGAAAATGGTCCAGCAACAAATCTCAGATTATTGCCAAGCTGAAAATTCCCAAATTATGGATGAATCAACCAAGGGGGGAAGAAACAGCGAACACATCAAAAGTAAGAGTTAATGGTTTGACCGATGCTTCCAAGGAAGAAACCACGAAACAGTTGATGGGTAAATTGAGAACAGTAAGAAGTACAACCACCCAGGTATTTACACACACTGGGGTGGAGTATGCAGGTCAGATGCAGGGACGAGCTAAAATGGGCAGAGGCCACAAAGTATACAAGGGCCATCCAGGTAAAATGGAAGGCTCACGAACAGAACAAACCCAGCAATATTATTAGGACGCTGGGTATAATGTACATGTTCGCCAATGGAAGCACAGGTTTAGATGGAAGTTTAAGAAAAAGATAGCACACGCAAGGCACATGGTAACAACCAAACAATGGCCGCTGCGTAGTCATATCAAGTCAAGGTTCAATGGAAATACACTCCAAAACGACTCAGGGTCGGCGTGGCTGGATTTTTTGGAGTTGGAAGAGCTCTGCAAGCAAAGCAGAGACAATTCTTTAAATCATCTGTACAGTTACTTCACAATGACAAAGGTAACAGACAAGGAACTCACAGGCAGCCATGGTAATAAGCAGGGAAAGCAACCACAAGACAAAATGGAGGATATATACCAGAGGGAAGACAAAATAACGTGTCCAATCCATCACCAGAAAATGGGCATAATATTATTAGATCATGTAAATCATTATTATTTATATTATCATCCTAGGGCTGTATCCAAAAATATTATTTTAATTATTATTATTTCGATTATCATACGTAGGGTTGTATCAAAAAAAATATTATTTCAATTATTATTATTCCGATTATCATCCTAGAGTTGTATACATAGTTATATTATTTTAATTATTTTATTTCGATTATCATACGTAGGGTTGTATCCAAAAATATTATTTTTATTATCATACCTAGGGTTGTCTACATATTAATATTATTTCAATTATTATTATTATTTCAATTATCATCCTAGGGTAGTATACAAATTAATATTCTTTCAATTATTATAGTTAGTGCCAAACTTAGGTCAAGGTAAATTAAACACTCAGGTCAGAGCTATCCAGAGAGTCGTCATTCTTGTTGACTCGGCAGAATGTTCAGAGAACAATAAGACCAGCAGAAGGGCAGTCGTAGGCGTGAAAATATATTTGTTAAGATCATTCAATTTATAATTAAAAGTTAGTTATAGGAAAATTTTCTACACCAAGTAATGTAAATATTGCATATAATTGTAGGTCACAAATGTATCGATAACCTTGGCATCAAAATGATTACATAGTTATCTAAATAGTAAACAAGGTGAAACTGCAGCGTACAAGGAATGCTGACTGCTGAGGTCTGCAAATTATGTAGGATGTAAACCGATTAAAAACTATAAGTAGTAATTGTTGATAAACACGAGAGAGACTGTTAATTAGATTCTTAAGATGTAAAGACGCGAGACCTGTGACTTTAATTATGTAAACATTAGCGAGCCTTTTCAATTAAGATTCACCATGTAAAGAGTTCGGTTTTAAAATTCATTAAGTTAATTTAGTTTGTAAGCATTGTTAAGTTTAGTGATGTTATTAAAATTTTATTACATCGTTACTATGTCTAAAAACCGCCTAGTTCGACAACTTTAATCCCCAATTATCCTCCGCTCCTTAAACACACGTCAATTTCAGTCTGTTCGTCCACAATAAATCTTTTAGGCGTTCTCTTCTTGCCAAAGGTATGGTCATTGGATAGAAATTTTCTGTACAGTTGCAGAAAGTAACGTCTGTCTGGCAGATCTCGTCCAGGAAATAAATTCTCATAACGTTCTAAAGCTCTTTGGCCATTTTTACTACATATTATGTACCATTCAAGCATATCACACTTTTCTGAATGAGTGAATAGCATTTTAAAAACGGTTGCTATACTCAACAAATACACATCACTTTTACTTTTGATAATCTGTTGTTGCTCTGTCAAACAATCTAAACGTTTTGTTTCGTATTCATGGCTACCTAATTTGAATTCATAAATTTGCCCCGATATCTCCTTCATTTTAGACTTTGGCCCTTTGGACATTCAAAGTAATTTGTTCAGAATTAGATTATCTATTGAATGCTGATAATATATACGGGTGATCCATTAGAAAAAACATGTTTCTGTCAATATCTCGGTAACGCGACGCTCGATTGTTTTTTGTTTAACTCATCGTAATCAGCGCAAAAAATACAAAGGTCTGCTAATGTAACCGATCACGTAGTTCCAATAATAACTAAGTTAACAATAGTGCCGACTTAACTTTGAACAGCCTGTATATGGCTTAGCTATTTTAGATTTTTATAAACTTATGTAAAGTGTAGTGATCTGACGAAAACAAATTAAATCATCAGTTGAACACAGAGAAACAGTAAAATGTTGGAAAAAATGAGCCGATGGCCAGAGTATCCGCAGCCAAGGCCTCTCTCTCTCACACACACACATACACACCGACAAATTGGCGTTACTTGTTTTTTCTCTGAAATTTTGGCATGGAATATGTGGTTTTTTGGTACCAATAGAAAATCTGAGGCTTCAGCTATCCAACGCTGTAATTTTTGTAGGGGGGATTTGAAATTTTCGAGAAAATACAATTTGCGAAGGCTAATGAAAAATAAATTTCTTTCCATAAATTAACCGAATTTTTTTTATGTGAAGGTGCAAGAAGTCTTAGGCTGTCCCTAAACTTAAATCAGAGACGCCGCGTCGGTGCAATTTAGTGTATTAAAAAAACAATCCCAAAAATGGTCGCACTGTGAGGATAGAAGGTTTTAACAGTGAAACCAGTAAAGTTAGGGGTATAACATGTTACATAAAAAGATAGGTATAGGCATTGGACTTTAACCACTAAGTCGTTGCAACACATGTTTCTCAGATTTTATTTATAATTTGAAGAAAACTTTAAATATTGTGTACCAAATTACTTAAAATTCACAACATAGGTTTATTTACACCATTTTTAGTCACATGTAGAGTGTCATTCCAGTTACTCCGATATTTACAAGAATATACCTTTTTTGTATATTTTTGGGCGAAAAAATGCTCGTTATAGTTGATATACGAACTCGTCCGCGGTCTTAATACAATGAAGAAGTTTCGTTCAACTCAGTTGAGTATTCTTTGAGTTATCGCTCGGATATATATAGGTGGTATTTGGTAGGTGATAGTGGAACTTTCCTTTACGTGATAGTAAAGGATCTTTTTCACGCTCGAGGAGGTACCACCTCTTACATCAAGGGGCCGGTGAAGTCCCAACGGACGTTTCCGGTTCTGGTGTATGAGTCGGTTTCCCTTATAAGCAAAAATGATGATGGCTCCTCCTTGTACAAAAGATTCCGGAGGTAAAATACCCCTCCATTCGGATCTCCAGGAAAGGGGTGTACAGGGGGCGCCAGCATCAAAATTTAACATATCCTTCTCGAATATATGTGGCCTAAATTCTAACCTGAACTCCGTCCACCATTTCCTCCAGGCTAATAGGCCCCAACTCCTCTTCCTCACCGAAACTCAAATCAGTGCCAAAACAGCCACTAATCACCTTAATTTCCCAGGGTATAAGCTCCTTACTTCTTTTAGATTGCATGGAGAAGTGTGCGCGTACGTACGTTGCAATCTACCCTGTACCAGCTGGAAGAAAAGACATACTATGGATAAAACTCTCTCTCAGGGCTGCAACTAAATTCATCTGTTGCATTTACCGGTCACCTTCTGACAACAACTTTGTCCAGCTATTTGACTACCTTTCTGAAAAAACCGACCTGATTTCTAAATATCCTTCCTCTGAGGTCACTATTCTTGGTGATTTTAATGTCCATAATAAGGAATGACTAGGATCTTCAAAAACCGATCCACAGGGAAGAGCAGCGGAGACCTTTGCAGTCAGCAATTCTTTAGCCAATATGGTTCAGCAACCTACTTAATTTCCTCGCATCCCAACACACAGCTCAAATCCCTTGGATCTCCTTCTTACTACAAATCCTGACTGCTATAAGATATCAGTCACCGCCCCACTGGGTCGCTCAGACCACGGCATGGTCACTGCTTCCTGCGCAATGCAACCCGCAGGTCACACAGTCATCACATCCACGTATCGTCTGGCACTACAACTCCGCGAACTGCGACAAAATACGAGATTATTTTTCCTCATTTCCATGGGCGTCTGTCTGCTTCTCTCATCCTGACCCCTCTGATATCTCACAAAACGTCACCGAAATTATCCAAGCTGGCATGGAATTATTTATTCCACGTACACAGAAAACCTCTGCAGCCACTCAAAAGCCCTGGTTCTCTAAATCCTGTGACAAGGCCAGACTTGAAAAGGTCAAAGCTCACAAAACGCTTCTACACAATCCCAGTCAAGAAAACCGTCAAGCATTTAACGACATAGAAACCGCTATGTCCGCATTCTTTCTGCGGCAAAAAACTCGTTTAATAACCACATCAAAAACAAAGTCCTCTTAAGCTCCAAGAGCAGCAAACCCTTCTGGAGTCTTGCTAAATCTTGGGAATAATTTCTGCAAGAGCATGTTCCCACCTCTTGTCTCAGGGGATGAAATTGTTTCTATAGCCCTGGGCACGGCTGAACTTTTTGTCTCGTTGTTTGCCGGCAATTCTACTCTCAACCCACCTCCAAATGTTCAATCACCAATGTCGCGCATAAAATGACGGATATCATTTTCAAAACTAAAAAGGTACGAAAGATGCTCTCTTTTGTTAATACCAAAAAAGCATCTGGTCTTGACGAGATCCCAGCAATTGTTGTCAAAAAATGCTCACCAGAACTTGCTCCTGTCCTGACTCGTCTGTTTCAGCCATCTTACAATAGAGGCATATTCCCTAGTAACTGGAAAACTGCTCGAGTACAACCCGTCCCCAAGAAAGGATCCCAAGTGCTTCCTAGCAACTACAGGCCTATTTCTCTCCTTTCAGTCGTCTCTAAAGTGATGGAAAAGTATATAAACATCGAATTACTAAAATTTCTTGAAAAACACAGTCTAATCCACGACAGGCAGTATGGATTCTGTCAACGCAGATCAACTGCCGACCTCCTTTCCTTTGCCACCCATTCTTGGAATAAGTCTATGAAACTACACAGTGAATCCCAGATTGTCGCTCTAGACATATCCAAAGCATTTGACCAGGTCTGGCACGCAGCGCTGCTTAATAAACTACCGGCCTATGGCCTACCACCAAAACTCTGTACGTGGACAGCAAATTTCCTCTCCAACCGGAGCACTTCTGTTGTCGTGGATGGCCATTCCTCTAAACTGTATCCAATTAATGCAGGAGTTCCTCAAGGTTCAGCTTTAGCCCCTACTTTGTTTCTTCTCCACATCAATGATCTCCTCTCTAGCACATCCAACCCCATTCAGAGTTACGCGGACGACAGCACCCTCCACTCAAATATACAATATTCTAAGCCTGTCTTTAGCCCAATTAGATGAGGATCGCAGACTCATGGAGGGTTTTATCTCCGTGGATCTCCAAAAAATATTAGACTGGGGAAGTAGAAATCTTGTACAATTCAACCCCACCAAATCACAGTCTTGCTTTCTTTCTCATAAGAGGTACACCAAACCTAGACCCATCACAATAAACAACCAAGTTATCCAAAGTAATGAGTCCTTTTCACTTGTTGGCATTCCTTGGATCGAAATCTCAATTGGCACCAACATGTCACATCAATGGCAGAAGCGGCTGCTAATAAATTAGGTTTCCTCTTCCGGGTTCGCAAATACTTTTCACCAGCTAATCTCTATACCTTATATACTTCACAAATAAGACCCAACCTCGAATACTGTTCCCACATCTGGGGTGCTGCTGCCGCTTCTACACTCGCTATCCTGGACTCCATTCAGAAGAGAGCTATACGTCTCATCGGTGACCCTACCGTGCCATCCCATGCCCACCGACGTGCCGTTGGTGACCTCTTTCTCTCTCTCTTTTATAGATATCTGCACGGGCACTGCTCAGAGGAGCTTTCTTCCATAGTTCCTCCACCTGCTGCCCCCAACAGATCTACCAGGGGAACAGATAGAATGCACCCTTTAAGTGTACAGGTCACCAGACATAGAACATCTTGTTATGCTCGCTCTTTTATCCCGAGGACTTCCAAGTTGTGGAATTCCTTGCCGGCACATGTTTTTCCTTCTCCCCCTAAGCTTCAAACCTTCAAGTTCAGAATTAACAAGTTGCCTTTTTCCTCCTTGTTGACACCCACGGTACGATAGTATTTAGCCTGTAGGCCCTCGTGGTGTGTTGTTGATATATATATCATGGGTCTTGGTTTTGGGTTCTAGGGACCCAAATTCGCGCTCATCTAAAGAAATTTTTTCAAAAGCTTTGCATCGTGACCTCTAATAGCGAATTTTTCTTAATGAAAATTCGCTCTCAAATGCCCAAAGTTAAGGAAAATACACGTATCCTCAAAAATATAAGAAATAGAAGAAATCTGACAAACTTGTTTTTGCAATTGTCTAGTGGATTAAACAGATGCATAAAACAAAATTTCAAATCACTCACAAAAGTCTCGGATCGATTTAAATTTCGAAATGTTTGCAGTGTCTTTTAGTTGACACCCTGTATGATACAGTTTCGACCAAAATTAAAGGTCACCGATAAAGGATCTTACTCTGATAAAATTTGCTACAATTTCGTCCACATCGCAACTCAATTTCTTTTGTCGTTTGACTGTTAAGACGTAATAAATTTTGGGAAAAACTAACTGAAGTGCTTGATATGTCCAGCAGTTTAGACTACTTCGTTTTTTGTTACAGCGGGTGTTGAAGTTTTTAAAAATATTATTAATACATCTGCACCGACACACCTATATACATTTTGATGTCAAAAACCAGTTATTGAAATATTATTCTTATTGAATAGATTTTTTTCCAACACATGTTATAACCACTAGAGTTTAATTATATAGTTATATTTTCATTTATAGAAACCGTGCCACAACCTAGAGTACCCACTTTCAGAACACCACTTTATAATGCAGTCAACCCAGCATACACTCTGGGACACGCCGCAGGACCATATACACATTTTTATGGTTCGTCGTATGTTGCTCCATCAACTTTCCGTAGCGGTAAGTTTATTTTATAGTTATTTAAAACCTATAAGCCAATAATGTGTTCTAAAGCGAGACCAATGTTTCATATTCTGTTATTGATATAATATATTACTAATTTATTTAGTCGAACTGATTATAGTTCTTACTAGCGCACCTGGAGGTGGCCAGGGATTACAATCATTGTTAGTGCCACAGTGGCTAAAATTACCTAAAGACACCGATGAAAGGCCCTTGGTAAGTGTTAAAAAGCAAGGGTAGGTAGTGTATATGTGCTAGCACTTTGTGTATTCGTTTATAACACAAGTGTGATGAATATTGGCTAAACAGACGACAGACGGTCAATGACAATCCGTCTGTCGGGCGTGGCTTAAGCTGTCAATCACAATCAGACTCCGAGACGTTACTCTATTCGATTACTTATCCTCGGGAGCCATTTTTTTCCTCTATAAATGAGACGACGTTAGATCCCCGTGAAAGCTTCTGATAAGGCTCTTGTAGCACATAAAGTGCCGTTTAAGAACAGCCTTGTCCTAGGGTAGCTTAATGGAGAAAACTGGTAAGCCAGGGGTCAAGCGTTATTATTTCCCGTACACATTACAGAAGCTAAGTAGGCTTGAATTTACTTACTTCGGGTTAATAGCCGTTTTCCTAAGAGCGTCTCGCGACAGTATAAACCTGGTTGCATTGATCGTGTGCATTGAACACTGAAATATGAAATGGTGATATAAAAGACCCCCCTAGCGTGCTGTTTACATACAATTCTCAACTGACCTGCCCTGCCATCGGTTTGCCTAATTAGCTAAAAGGGGAAGGAAAATCAACACTGCCATATGTGAAGGTCATGTGAGCATAATGTACTTTCCTTGCAATTTTCCCTTCTTTTAGCTCTTGATTAAGCAAACTGATGCCAGGGCAGGTCAGAAAGGTCCGTTGGGAGGATTTTGTGTAGACAGCACATCAGGGAGGTTTTTTATTTCGTTTTATATCACAATTTCAGATTTGAGTGTTCAGTGCTCATGATGAATGCAATCAAGCTTTTACTGTCGCGGGACGCTTGTGTTTTGATAACTCAATGGGATGTAAGCGGAGATATAGAAAGGTTTACTTTAGGTCAGCGATTCTAACTATCCCCCCCCCCCCTAGTGGGGCGTGATAAAAGTAACTGAAGGGCGCGAACACATTGAGAAGAAAATGAGACAAAATATATTGATCAACAATTTATTTAATTTACTGAAAGAAAAGCAATAGAATACATTTATATAGTATTACAACAATGTATTTTTAGTCAATTTTTATTTTAAAAAAATCACTAATAGAGAGGTATCGATGGTGAGACTTTGTAAAAAATTTTTCAAATGAGCGCGAATTAGGACCCCTAGAACCCATATCCGGGGTCAGTTTGAATTTTTTTTCCGAAAATTACAGATATTTCGATAAAATTTGGTCTACATATTGCTTTGGGAAAGACCTAACTATGTGCCAAAATTCAGCTTTCTAGAGTTACAGAAAATTGAGGTATTCAAATTTGAAACATTTATGTTTATTGAAACAGCGTTTTCGAATCTCACTTAAGCCTGACCCATCAGGAGTACATAAGCTGTCAAGGAGTATATTAATACACAAAAACAGTAATGCGCTGCTGGTTAGTCAATGACAGCTATTATTGTCATTGACTCGTGATATTCATTTTTAAGATTCAGAGAAATGTCAATAATACTGAATTCACTTATTGTTAATCATTGGCAGCATTTACGATTATATATAACCCTATTGTAATTTATCATCGTTTATCACCTCTGTAGTATAATTATTTACTATATTTAAGCAATGTGGGTAACTATGTATTCAAGGTTTAAATCTTAGTTTAGGAAGCGTCTAATATTTCACTACAAGTAGTCAATGAATACTTTTACCTACCATAATTTATGATATTATCATTGAGTTTTACCATATCTATTTAGTCAGTGTTAAGCCGCTATGAGATTTACACAAAAAGACATCTTCTGATCTTATGATATCCTGATCCGAAATGTGAACAAATTGATATTAAAATCATGTAGTTGGCGACCCCGATAATGTGACGGCAGCAAAATAAACAGAACTTTTTTCTCCACATTTTACCAAGTCGGCATACTTTCGTTGCCCCTGATAGGTGTGTCTTTTATTCTTTTATTAAATATTAAATATTATTTTATTTAAAAAAAATTCACTAATAGAGAGGTATCAATGGTGAGACTTTGCAAAAAAAATTTCAAATGAACACGAACCAGGACCCCTAGAACCCATATCCGGGGTCAGTTTCAATTATATATATATATATATATATATATATATATATATATATATATATATATATATATATATATATATATATATATATATATATATATATATATATATATATATATATATATATATGTATGTATGTATCCGTCTGATAACTCAAAAAATAATTAACCGATTTCGATTGAACTTGGCAAGTGCCTTTCTTTTATTAATGGCTTCGACGAGTTCGTTAGCCAGAAAACTCGGACGGGGTTTTCCGGGAAAATTTTGAGTTTTCTTTCGAAAAAAAAATTTTTCGCCTAAAGTAACAAAGCTGTTTTAATGAAATTTACTACATATATTGCGTCGGGAGAGATCTTACTATTTACCAAAATTCAACTTTTTAAGTTTATAGAGAATTGAGTTATTCAAATTTTAAGTTTTCTTTCGAAACAAATTTTTTCTCCGAAAATCAGAAAGTTATTTTAATGAAATTTGGTGGATATCTTGCCTTAGGAAAGACCTTACTACGTACCAAAATTAAATTCTCTAAGTTTATAAAAAATTGAGTTATTCAAATTTAAAGCATTTAATAAAAATTCACTACCATAACGCACTTGCTGCGTCCCGAGTTTTTAATAATTAACTTATCAATATTAAATTAAAAGGTTTAAGATTATAAATTAACACTCTAAAGCTGTTTCTCTATATTTAGCTGAGATCAATATATGGTCTTCAAAGCAGCCAACTCTGTCCAAAATTCAAAGTGGTTTAAAACAAGATTAATAATTATCAGTTGTGATGGAGTATTATTTTTTATTGGTATTTCGTACAAAACGCATAAATACTACGTAAATAGAAAATAATTAAATACAAACTATATAAATATTCGCTAAAATAGTTTTCACCATGAAATATTTTACGGCGATTAATATTTAATTAAACGTGTATTTCGTACTTGTTATCTTATCTGGTTGTGATAAGGTGATTAAATTCAAATCATCGCGGAGTTTTTGGCCGGCTGTGAAATTCATATAAACGGAGAAGCAACACGGGGCAGAGGCAGTATTTGTAATTCAGATAATAAGCCGAGAACCGCGAGTCGCCAGTCGCCACCAGTCCGCACCGATTCCGTTTTCGTTTGCCGTCCGAGCGCATCTGGTTGGGCGATTTCAGTACACGAGACTATTGTTATAGGTGAGAAATTATCCGTTCTAAGTAATTCATATTTTGTAGCGAATTTTTATATTTTTAAATTATCATGCTTCTCAGTCCAAATCTTCGCATGTGAATTATTTCTGCTTTTCCTGACCTGCCGTCGTCCCTGTAGACAACTCCCGTATGTTATATTGTCTTGCATTATTTTTGTGAGGATGCTGAGGATTCACAGCTCACCTAAATAACCGAGATATATTCATATTGGTTTGATACCGATAGGGATGCTGAGGATTCACAGCCTATCTAAGTGATACGTTTCTTTTCAATTAGCCCTGTACACTTCATCTGGCTCCAGACTTTCAGCCCCATACAGTATAAGCTCTTGTGTTATTTTAGTGAGGACGCTGAGGATTCAGAGCTCGCTAAAGTAATCAAGATGTTTGTGTCCCAGTCAGACCCTAGCGGAGATGCTGAGGATACACAGTCCGCATAGGCCTCCCGGGAACTGTCGTCCCGTCTCTCCTTCCGCCCTTATACGCCTCCGGTGTTCCCCACTTTGACGGAGAGGCTACAGAAGTTACTTTGAACTGATCTATAGTTATGTGCCGCCTGTCTGCCGTATACGTGATTTAGTAGAACGCCGCTCGTACGCTTCATCTTGCACTAGCCCTGGTCGCTTTAGAGAAAGCCGAGTTCTGATTATTGTTATTACCCGCATATATAATTTGTACATAGTTTGTAAATATTGTTTTGTATATATATTTTGTAAATATTTTCTAAACTAAAATATAGGGTTGGGTAAATAAAAGATAGATAAATATATGCAGATAGCCAAGCTGCAATAAAGGCTCTTGGTTCCTACCGGTGTAATTCAAAGACGGTATGGAGTTGTAAATATGCCCTTAACGAATTGGGCAGCTGTAATGAGGTGTCGCTGGTCTGGATACCAGGTCACTCGGACCATGATGGCTACGTTGCGGCCGACGCGCTTGCCAGGAGTGGTGCCCAGAGTGACTTTGTGGGACCAGAACCGGTGCTAGGAATAACATCTTGCACCGCAAAACGCACCTTAAAGACCTGGACAGAAAGAATGACAATCCAATATTGGCAAAATCTTCCAGGATTAGCTCACTCTAAGGCCTTCATAAATGGCCTGTCTGAGTCAAGGGCTAAGAAACTTCTAGAGATGAACAGACAACAACTGAGTACTGTAGTCGGCCTGTATACAGGACACTGCCGCTTGCGGCATCACATGCACCGTATTGGGGTCGGTCAGGAGACCAAGTGCCGGCTGTGTATGGAGAATGACGAGACAACAGAGCACGTGCTGTGTTCCTGTCCGGCAGCGGACAGGACTAGACACCTGCTCTTTGGCAAGGTAAAGCTTGCTCCAGAGTATCTGGATCAACTTTCGCCCACAAAGGTTATCGAGCTCTGTAGGAGGCTGGATATGTTTGGCGAAATATAGACATTAGGCGTGAGCCACAATAGACCTTATGGTCGCGGTGGAGGGACCGATATGGACCACTCACATTTAAACCTAACCTAACCTAAATAAAAGATCTCAATTAATTTTTATTTAACCCCTTATACTTAAAAATCTGCTACACCTTTCGATAAGCCAGAAGTGGTCGGAACACGCCGAGTCAGCGATTAAAGCCCGCTCACTCGGGGGTCACAACATTTAGCCTGCATCATCTAAAGGCTACCGAACCCTTCTCCACAGAGTTACCCAGGTACTTTGATCGTTATATCGTTCAGAGTTTAGTGAAGAGGTAGCAGGCATCCTCAACAGGGAGTAAACCCTTTAAAATCTGGCGGCCAAGATGCACCGACAGCAACCGTCAATCCGTGTCACCAAAAAGCGGTCAGCAAGTCAAGGCCTCGTCACACACTGACTCTGTTGGCCCTGTCTTGCAGAGCAAAGTTTTTCGAAGAAAGGTTTAAGATTATAAATTAACCCGCTAAAGCTGTTTTTCTATATTTAGTTGAGATCAATATATGGTCTTCAAAGCAGCCAACTCTGTCTAAAATTCAAAGTGGTTTATTACTAAGTCGTCTTTTGATTTTTCCACTTTTCGTGAAGTCTATAAAGATTTCTTCGGCAGTTAAGAGACCTACGGGAGTATTATGAAATCGGTACCTAATCCAACTTGCTATCAAGTTGAAGTCAGCAAGAAAATAAGTTTTAAAATTATTTGCCAGCATGGCTAAATGTTTTTTAATGGTTATAAAACAACTTCCACGTGCTGTTCTTCAGCCTTCTAAGTTGAAACAATTTCATCTATACTTGCAAACATTTAAATCTTTTTTGCTTTATATTTTTGCTCCATAATTCCAGTTTTATACAAAACACATTAACTTTATCACTCGTATCTAACATGTGTTTTCTCCTTGGAGTTGAATATTCAGGGTAGGGGAGACTAGGGTAAAGTGAAATTGGTGGGGCAAAGTTAAATTTAAACATTCAAATGAGTTATGTGGTGCCATAGCTCGGCTTTAATGCTAGTTGCTGCCAATTCCGTATTCGTTAACTACTATTGTCGTCTGTAGGACTTCAATTTACGCCCATGTCATTTTACGAAAAAAAGGGAGAATAGAGTAAAGTAAAATTGGTGGGGCAAAGTGAAATTCAAAAATTCAAACGAGTTAAGTGGTGCCATAGCTCGGATTTAATGCTAGTTGCTACCAATTCCGCATTCGTTAAGTACTATTGTTGCCTGTAGGACTTCAATTCACGCCTATGTCATTTTACGAAAAAGGGGGAGAGTAGGGTAAAGTGAAATTGGTGGGGCAAAGTGAAATTCAAAAATTCAAACGAGTTAAGTGGTGCCATAGCTCGGCTTAAATGCTATTTGCTACCAATTCCGCATTCGTTAACTACTATTGTTGTCTGTAGGACTTCAATTCACGCCTATGTCATTTTACGAAAAAGGGGGAGAGTATGGTAAAGTGAAATTGGTGGGGCAAAGTGAAATTCAAACATTCAAACGAGTTAAGTGGTGCTATAGCTCGGTGTTAATGCTAGTTGCTACCAATTCCGCATTCGTTAACTAGTATTGTTGTCTGTGGGACTTCAATTCACGCCTATGTCATTTTACGAAAAAAAAGTGTGATTTTCCTTCTTATGCTGTAATATTTAGAGGTAAGTGTGAAATGTAGTACAATAGCATGTTTAATCTTGGGTTAGTACTAATATTTGTGCAGGATAAGATCACAATACACCCGCCTTTTCACATACCCAAGTTGTTTATAGGTTAACTTTTAAAATAGTCAATGTGTTTTCTTGGTTAATGCAACCTTGGGGTAAAGTGAAATGCCTTTCCAGGGGCAAAGTGAAATACTATTCCACTTTGCACCGGTATTATTTCTTCTTACATCTACCTATAAATATGTAATATGATTTACACCTCTATTTATTTTAGAGTGATGACAGTTTGCGTACGTACAACCGAAAAACAAACCAGCAACGATGGTCAGAAGAGGCTATGAAAAATGCTGTGGTTGCTGTTAGATCTGGGACTCTCAGTCAAAATAAAGCTTCCAGGCAATTTAGAATTCCGGTAGCTTCCCTGAATAGACGCATTAAAAGTGGGAAGACCGCAGATGAAACCCTAAGAAAGAAGTTAGGTAGGTTTACCACCATTTTTACAAGTGATCAAGAAAATGCTTTAGTGGAACACATCCTTCAAATGGATCGTCGATTTTTTTGTTTATCGTACAATTAGTCTTGTTCCTTGGCATTCCAATTTGCAGGCTGCAATAAAATACCCCATAATTTCAGCAGAGAAGAATGTTTAGCGGGAAAGGATTGGTTACATCTGTTTCTACGGTGACACCCAGAACTACGACTAAGAATCTGTTGCTCGTACTGCTGGCTTCAACCCAGTTCCTGTAGAAACTTTTTTCTCATCTTGGTTCATTATATGACAAATACTGTTTTTCTCCAATTCGAATTTATAATTGTGATGAGACGGGCATCGGTAACGTCCCTAACAAGCCTGTTAGAATTATTTCCTTAAGAGGAAAAAAAAAACAGGAAGGAAGCTTCAGTTCTGCAGAGAGAGGACAAATTGTGAGAGTAGAAATTTGATCAAGTGCAATAGGACACTATGTATCCCCGTTGTTCATCATACCTCGTGTAAGAGTTCGTAGGCCAAATAGTCCCAGTGGTTCAAAAAGAAAACAATAAGCTGGGAGTAGCTAACAAAATCAAGTTCATGAGAAACTATCGCAAGCATACAGACATGTTTATATTCCCAGAGGCTGATGAGATCAGTATCATATATAAAAATGAAATAACCATTGTTTTGTCAAAGTTTAATACTTAGACATGGCAAACTTTTATTTTCATGAAGATTTAATTATTAATATGTTTGTTTAATTTCACATTGCCTGACTAATAATTCCACTTACTTCACTTTGCCCCCCTCATGATTTCAGTTTGCCCCACCTGGCTCAAAAAAGACCGATCTTCAAATTTGTACAAAATATGATTTTGTTGGGTTCTAAGACCACGCGCATTGGAGAAAGTGAAGCTAAGGGCGGTAACTGTTTCTCAGGCTATCGATTCTGGCAGCGCTCTCGCCGTACATGGATACGTAAGCGGCAATAAGTCCCAGATGGTCGTCGGCACCGGCGCCCCTAGGACAATTATTTGCCGCGACATGGTACCAAGATGGCGAGTAAGAGAGCCAGGCAGTGTGTACAGAGGAAATGCAGCCAGTGGTGATCGGATCCAGGTACTTGAGGAAATTGACGTCAAGCTGCAAATTGGGACATGAAAGGCAAAGCAGGTTTCCTCTTCCGGGCTCGCAAATACTTTTCACCAGCTAATCTCTATACCTTATATACTCCCCAAATAAGGCAAAACCTCGAATACTGCACCCACATATGGAGAATGTTCAATCTGGAACGGAACCAAAGCAACAAAGAAAAGTAGTACAAACAGAACTCAACAATATGTTCACATTGGGTGGGTTCAATTTAAGAAAATGGTCCAGCAACAAATCTCAGATTATTGCCAAGCTGAAAATTCCCAAATTATGGATGAATCAACCAAGGGGGGAAGAAACAGCGAACACATCAAAAGTAAGAGTTAATGGTTTGACCGATGCTTCCAAGGAAGAAACCACGAAACAGTTGATGGGTAAATTGAGAACAGTAAGAAGTACAACCACCCAGGTATTTACACACACTGGGGTGGAGTATGCAGGTCAGATGCAGGGACGAGCTAAAATGGGCAGAGGCCACAAAGTATACAAGGGCCATCCAGGTAAAATGGAAGGCTCACGAACAGAACAAACCCAGCAATATTATTAGGACGCTGGGTATAATGTACATGTTCGCCAATGGAAGCACAGGTTTAGATGGAAGTTTAAGAAAAAGATAGCACACGCAAGGCACATGGTAACAACCAAACAATGGCCGCTGCGTAGTCATATCAAGTCAAGGTTCAATGGAAATACACTCCAAAACGACTCAGGGTCGGCGTGGCTGGATTTTTTGGAGTTGGAAGAGCTCTGCAAGCAAAGCAGAGACAATTCTTTAAATCATCTGTACAGTTACTTCACAATGACAAAGGTAACAGACAAGGAACTCACAGGCAGCCATGGTAATAAGCAGGGAAAGCAACCACAAGACAAAATGGAGGATATATACCAGAGGGAAGACAAAATAACGTGTCCACTCCATCACCAGAAAATGGGCATAATATTATTAGATCATGTAAATCATTATTATTTATATTATCATCCTAGGGCTGTATCCAAAAATATTATTTTAATTATTATTATTTCGATTATCATACGTAGGGTTTTATCAAAAAAAATATTATTTCAATTATTATTATTCCGATTATCATCCTAGAGTTGTATACATAGTTATATTATTTTAATTATTTTATTTCGATTATCATACGTAGGGTTGTATCCAAAAATATTATTTTTATTATCATACCTAGGGTTGTCTACATATTAATATTATTTCAATTATTATTATTATTTCAATTATCATCCTAGGGTAGTATACAAATTAATATTCTTTCAATTATTATAGTTAGTGCCAAACTTAGGTCAAGGTAAATTAAACACTCAGGTCAGAGCTATCCAGAGAGTCGTCATTCTTGTTGACTCGGCAGAATGTTCAGAGAACAATAAGACCAGCAGAAGGGCAGCCGTAGGCGTGAAAATATATTTGTTAAGATCATTCAATTTATAATTAAAAGTTAGTTATAGGAAAATTTTCTACACCAAGTAATGTAAATATTGCATATAATTGTAGGTCACAAATGTATCGATAAGCTTGGCATTGAAATGATTACATAGTTATCTAAATAGTAAACAAGGTGAAACTGCAGCGTACAAGGAATGCTGACTGCTGAGGTCTGCAAATTATGTAGGATGTAAACCGATTAAAAACTATAAGTAGTAATTGTTGATAAACACGAGAGAGACTGTTAATTAGATTCTTAAGATGTAAAGACGCGAGACCTGTGACTTTAATTATGTAAACATTAGCGAGCCTTTTCAATTAAGATTCACCATGTAAAGAGTTCGGTTTTAAAATTCATTAAGTTAATTTAGTTTGTAAGCATTGTTAAGTTTAGTGATGTTATTAAAATTTTATTACATCGTTACTATGTCTAAAAACCGCCTAGTTCGACAACTTTAATCCCCAATTATCCTCCGCTCCTTAAACACACATCAATTTCAGTCTGTTCGTCCACAATAAATCTTTTAGGCATTCTCTTCTTGCCAAAGGTATGGTCATTGGATAGAAATTTTCTGTACAGTTGCAGAAAGTAACGTCTGTCTGGCAGATCTCGTCCAGGAAATAAATTCTCATAACGTTCTAAAGCTCTTTGGACATTTTTACTACATATTATGTACCATTCAAGCATATCACACTTTTCTGAATGAGTGAATAGCATTTTAAAAACGGTTGCTATACTCAACAAATACACATCACTTTTACTTTTGATAATCTGTTGTTGCTCTGTCAAACAATCTAAACGTTTTGTTTCGGATTCATGGCTACCTAATTTGAATTCATAAATTTGCCGATATCTCCTTCATTTTAGACTTTGGCCCTTTGGACATTCAAAGTAATTTGTTCAGAATTAGATTATCTATTGAATGCTGATAATATATACGGGTGATCCATTAGAAAAAACATGTTTCTGTCAATATCTCGGTAACGCGACGCTCGATTGTTTTTTGTTTAACTCATCGTAATCAGCGCAAAAAATACAAAGGTCTGCTAATGTAACCGATCACGTAGTTCCAATAATAACTAAGTTAACAATAGTGCCGACTTAACTTTGAACAGCCTGTATATGGCTTAGCTATTTTAGATTTTTATAAACTTATGTAAAGTGTAGTGATCTGACGAAAACAAATTAAATCATCAGTTGAACACAGAGAAACAGTAAAATGTTGGAAAAAATGAGCCGATGGCCCGAGTATCCGCAGTCAAGGCCTCTCTCTCTCACACACACATACACACCGACAAATTGGCGTTACTTGTTTTTTCTCTGAAATTTTGGCATGGAATATGTGGTTTTTTGGTACCAATAGAAAATCTGAGGCTTCAGCTATCCAACGCTGTAATTTTTGTAGGGGGATTTGAAATTTTCGAGAAAATTACAATTTGCGAAGGCTAATGAAAAATAAATTTCTTTCCATAAATTAACCGAATTTTTTTTATGTGAAGGTGCAAGAAGTCTTAGCTGTCCCTAAACTTAAATCAGAGACGCCGCGTCGGTGCAATTTAGTGTATTAAAAAAACAATCCCAAAAATGGTCGCACTGTGAGGATAGAAGGTTTTAACAGTGAAACCAGTAAAGTTAGGGGTATAACATGTTACATGAAAAGATAGGTATAGGCATTGGACTTTAACCACTAAGTCGTTGCAACACATGTTTTTCAGATTTTATTTATAATTTGAAGAAAACTTTAAATATTGTGTACCAAATTACTTAAAATTCACAACATAGGTTTATTTACACCATTTTTAGTCACATGTAGAGTGTCATTCCAGTTACTCCGATATTTACAAGAATATACCTTTTTTGTATATTTTTGGGCGAAAAAATGCTCGTTATAGTTGATATACGAACTCGTCCGCGGTCTTAATACAATGAAGAAGTTTCGTTCAACTCAGTTGAGTATTCTTTGAGTTATCGCTCGGATATATATAGGTGGTATTTGGTAGGTGATAGTGGAACTTTCCTTTACGTGATAGTAAAGGATCTTTTTCACGCCCGAGGAGGTACCACCTCTTACATCAAGGGGCCGGTGAAGTCCCAACGGACGTTTCCGGTTCTGGTGTATGAGTCGGTTTCCCTTATAACCAAAAATGATGATGGCTCCTCCTTGTACAAAAGATTCCGGAGGTAAAATACCCCTCCATTCGGATCTCCAGGAAAGGGGTGTACAGGGGGCGCCAGCATCAAAATTTAACATATCCTTCTCGAATATATGTGGCCTAAATTCTAACCTGAACTCCGTCCACCATTTCCTCCAGGCTAATAGGCCCCAACTCCTCTTCCTCACCGAAACTCAAATCAGTGCCAAAACAGCCACTAATCACCTTAATTTCCCAGGGTATAAGCTCCTTACTTCTTTTAGATTGCATGGAGAAGTGTGCGCGTACGTACGTTGCAATCTACCCTGTACCAGCTGGAAGAAAAGACATACTATGGATAAAACTCTCTCTCAGGGCTGCAACTAAATTCATCTGTTGCATTTACCGGTCACCTTCTGACAACAACTTTGTCCAGCTATTTGACTACCTTTCTGAAAAAACCGACCTGATTTCTAAATATCCTTCCTCTGAGGTCACTATTCTTGGTGATTTTAATGTCCATAATAAGGAATGACTAGGATCTTCAAAAACCGATCCACAGGGAAGAGCAGCGGAGACCTTTGCAGTCAGCAATTCTTTAGCCAATATGGTTCAGCAACCTACTTAATTTCCTCGCATCCCAACACACAGCTCAAATCCCTTGGATCTCCTTCTTACTACAAATCCTGACTGCTATAAGATATCAGTCACCGCCCCACTGGGTCGCTCAGACCACGGCATGGTCACTGCTTCCTGCGCAATGCAACCCGCAGGTCACACAGTCATCACATCCACGTATCGTCTGGCACTACAACTCCGCGAACTGCGACAAAATACGAGATTATTTTTCCTCATTTCCATGGGCGTCTGTCTGCTTCTCTCATCCTGACCCCTCTGATATCTCACAAAACGTCACCGAAATTATCCAAGCTGGCATGGAATTATTTATTCCACGTACACAGAAAACCTCTGCAGCCACTCAAAAGCCCTGGTTCTCTAAATCCTGTGACAAGGCCAGACTTGAAAAGGTCAAAGCTCACAAAACGCTTCTACACAATCCCAGTCAAGAAAACCGTCAAGCATTTAACGACATAGAAACCGCTATGTTCGCATTCTTTCTGCGGCAAAAAACTCGTTTAATAACCACATCAAAAACAAAGTCATCTTAAGCTCCAAGAGCAGCAAACCCTTCTGGACTCTTGCTAAATCTTGGGAATAATTTCTGCAAGAGCATGTTCCCACCTCTTGTCTCAGGGGATGAAATTGTTTCTATAGCCCTGGGACGGCTGAACTTTTTGTCTCGTTGTTTGCCGGCAATTCTACTCTCAACCCAATGTCACGCATAAAATGACGGATATCATTTTCAAAACTAAAAAGGTACGAAAGATGCTCTCTTTTCTTAATACCAAAAAAGCCTCTGGTCTTGACGAGATCCCAGCAATTGTTGTCAAAAAATGCTCACCAGAACTTGCTCCTGTCCTGACTCGTCTGTTTCAGCCATCTTACAATAGAGGCATATTCCCTAGTAACTGGAAAACTGCTCGAGTACAACCCGTCCCCAAGAAAGGATCCCAAGTGCTTCCTAGCAACTACAGGCCTATTTCTCTCCTTTCAGTCGTCTCTAAAGTTCTTGAAAAACACAGTCTAATCCACGACAGGCAGTATGGATTCTGTCAGCGCAGATCAACTGCCGACCTCCTTTCCTTTGCCACCCATTCTTGGAATAAGTCTATGAAACTACACAGTGAATCCCAGATTGTCGCTCTAGACATATCCAAAGCATTTGACCAGGTCTGGCACGCAGCGCTGCTTAATAAACTACCGGCCTATGGCCTACCACCAAAACTCTGTACGTGGACAGCAAATTTCCTCTCCAACCGGAGCACTTCTGTTGTCGTGGATGGCCATTCCTCTAAACTGTATCCAATTAATGCAGGAGTTCCTCAAGGTTAAGCTTTAGCCCCTACTTTGTTTCTTCTCCACATCAATGATCTCCTCTCTAGCACATCCAACCCCATTCAGAGTTACGCGGACGACAGCACCCTCCACTCAAATATACAATATTCTAAGCCTGTCTTTAGCCCAATTAGATGAGGATCGCAGACTCATGGAGGGTTTTATCTCCGTGGATCTCCAAAAAATATTAGACTGGGGAAGTAGAAATCTTGTACAATTCAACCCCACCAAATCACAGTCTTGCTTTCTTTCTCATAAGAGATACACCAACCCTAGACCCATCACAATAAACAACCAAGTTATCCAAAGTAATGAGTCCTTTTCACTTGTTGGCATTCCTTGGATCGAAATCTCAATTGGCACCAACATGTCACATCAATGGCAGAAGCGGCTGCTAATAAATTAGGTTTCCTCTTCCGGGTTCGCAAATACTTTTCACCAGCTAATCTCTATACCTTATATACTTCACAAATAAGACCCAACCTCGAATACTGTTCCCACATCTGGGGTGCTGCTGCCGCTTCTACACTCGCTATCCTGGACTGCATTCAGAAGAGAGCTATACGTCTCATCGGTGACCCTACCGTGCCATCCCATGCCCACCGACGTGCCGTTGGTGACCTCTTTCTCTCTCTCTCTTTTATAGATATCTGCACGGGCACTGCTCAGAGGAGCTTTCTTCCATAGCTCCTCCACCTGCTGCCCCCAACAGATCTACCAGGGGAACAGATAGAATGCACCCTTTAAGTGTACAGGTCACCAGACATAGAACATCTTGTTATGCCCGCTCTTTTGTCCCGAGGACTTCCAAGTTTTGGAATTCCTTGCCGGCACATGTTCTTCCTTCTCCCCCTAAGCTTCAAACCTTCAAGTTCAGAATTAACAAGTTGCCTTTTTCCTCCTTGTTGACACCCACGGTACGATAGTATTTAGCCTGTAGGCCCACGTGGTGTGTTGTTGATATATATATATATATATATATATATATATATATATATATATATATATATATATATATATATATATATCATGGGTATTGGTTTTGGGTTCTAGGGACCCAAATTCGCGCTCATCTAAAGAAATTTTTTCAAAAGCTTTGCATCGTGACCTCTAATAGCGAATTTTTCTTAATGAAAATTCGCTATCAAATGCCCAAAGTTAAGGAAAATACACGTATCTTCAAAAATATAAGAAATAGAAGAAATCTGACAAACTTGTTTTTGCAATTGTCTAGTGGATTAAACAGATGCATAAAACAAAATTTCAAATCACTCACAAAAGTCTCGGATCGATTTAAATTTCGAAATGTTTGCAGTGTCTTTTAGTTGACACCCTGTATGATACAGTTTCGACCAAAATTAAAGGTCACCGATAAAAGATCTTACTCTGATAAAATTTGCTACAATTTCGTCCACATCGCAACTCAATTTCTCTTGTCGTTTGACTGTTAAGACGTAATAAATTTTGGGAAAAACTAACTGAAGTGCTTGATATGTCCAGCAGTTTAGACTACTTCGTTTTTTGTTACACCGGGTGTTGAAGTTTTTAAAAATATTATTAATACACCTGCACCGACACACCTATATACATTTTGATGTCAAAAACCAGTTATTGAAATATTATTCTTATTGAATAGATTTTTTTCCAACACATGTTATAACCACTAGAGTTTAATTATATAGTTATATTTTCATTTATAGAAACCGTGCCACAACCTAGAGTACCCACTTTCAGAACACCACTTTATAATGCAGTCAACCCAGCATACACTCTGGGACACGCCGCAGGACCATATACACATTTTTATGGTTCGTCGTATGTTGCTCCATCAACTTTCCGTAGCGGTAAGTTTATTTTATAGTTATTTAAAACCTATAAGCCAATAATGTGTTCTAAAGCGAGACCAATGTTTCATCCTCTGTTATTGATATAATATATTACTAATTTATTTAGTCGAACTGATTATAGTTCTTACTAGCGCACCTGGAGGTGGCCAGGGATTACAATCATTGTTAGTGCCACAGTGGCTAAAATTACCTAAAGACACCGATGAAAGGCCCTTGGTAAGTGTTAAAAAGCAAGGGTAGGTAGTGTATATGTGCTAGCACTTTGTGTATTCGTTTATAACACAAGTGTGATGAATATTGGCTAAACAGACGACAGACGGTCAATGACAATCCGTCTGTCGGGCGTGGCTTAAGCTGCCAATCACAATCAGACTCCGAGACGTTACTCTATTCGATTACTTATCCTCGGGAGCCATCTTTTTTCCTCTATAAATGAGACGACGTTAGATCCCCGTGAAAGCTTCTGATAAGGCTCTTGTAGCACATAAAGTGCCGTTTAAGAACAGCCTTGTCCTAGGGTAGCTTAATGGAGAAAACTGGTAAGCCAGGGGTCAAGCGTTATTATTTCCCGTACACATTACAGAAGCTAAGTAGGCTTGAATTTATTTACTTCGGGTTAATAGCCGTTTTACTAAGAGCGTCTCGCGACAGTATAAACCTTGTTGCATTGATCGTGTGCATTGAACACTGAAATATGAAATGGTGATATAAAAGACCCCCCCCCCCTAGCGTGCTGTTTACATACAATTCTCAACTGACCTGCCCTGCCATCGGTTTGCCTAATTAGCTAAAAGGTGAAGGAAAATCAACACTGCCATATGTGAAGGTCATGTGAGCATAATGTACTTTCCTTGCAATTTTCCCTTCTTTTAGCTCTTGATTAAGCAAACTGATGCCAGGGCAGGTCAGAAAGGTCCTTTGGGAGGATTTTGTGTAGACAGCACATCAGGGAGGTTTTTTATTTCGTTTTATATCACAATTTCAGATTTGAGTGTTCAGTGCTCATGATGAATGCAATCAAGCTTTTACTGTCGCGGGACGCTTGTGTTTTGATAACTCAATGGGATGTAAGCGGAGATATAGAAAGGTTTACTTTAGGTCAGCGATTCTAACTATCCCCCCCCCCCCTAGTGGGGCGTGATAAAAGTAACTGAAGGGCGCGAACACATTGAGAAGAAAATGAGACAAAATATATTGATCAACAATTTATTTAATTTACTGAAAGAAAAGCAATAGAATACATTTATATAGTATTACAACAATGTATTTTTAGTCAATTTTTATTTAAAAAAATTCACTAATAGAGAGGTATCGATGGTGAGACTTTGTAAAAAATTTTTCAAATGAGCGCGAATTAGGACCCCTAGAACCCATATCCGGGGTCAGTTTGAATTTTTTTTCCGAAAATTACAGATATTTCGATAAAATTTGGTCTACATATTGCTTTGGGAAAGACCTAACTATGTGCCAAAATTCAGCTTTCTAGAGTTACAGAAAATTGAGGTATTCAAATTTGAAACATTTATGTTTATTGAAACAGCGTTTTCGAATCTCACTTAAGCCTGACCCATCAGGAGTATATAAGCTGTCAAGGAGTATATTAATACACAAAAACAGTAATGCGCTGCTGGTTAGTCAATGACAGCTATTATTGTCATCGACTCGTGATATTCATTTTTAAGATTCAGAGAAATGTCAATAATACTGAATTCACTTATTGTTAATCATTGGCAGCATTTACGATTATATATAACCCTATTGTAATTTATCATCGTTTATCACCTCTGTAGTATAATTATTTACTATATTTAAGCAATGTGGGTAACTATGTATTCAAGGTTTAAATCTTAGTTTAGGAAGCGTCTAATATTTCACTACAAGTAGTCAATGAATACTTTTACCTACCATAATTTATGATATTATCATTGAGTTTTACCATATCTATTTAGTCAGTGGTAAGCCGCTATGAGATTTACACAAAAAGACATCTTCTGATCTTATGATATCCTGATCCGAAATGTGAACAAATTGATATTAAAATCATGTAGTTGGCGACCCCGATAATGTGACGGCAGCAAAATAAACAGAACTTTTATTCTCCACATTTTACCAAGTCGGCATACTTTCGTTGCCCCTGATAGGTGTGTCTTTTATTCTTTTATTAAATATTATTTTATTTAAAAAAAATTCACTAATAGAGAGGCATCAATGGTGAGACTTTGCAAAAAAAATTTCAAATGAACACGAACCAGGACCCCTAGAACCCATATCCGGGGTCAGTTTCAATTTATATACAGTTTCAATTTATATATATATATATATATATATATATATATATATATATATATATATATATATATATATATATATATATATATATATATATATATATATATATATATATATATATATGTATGTATGTATGTATCCGTCTGATAACTCAAAAAATAATTAACCGATTTCGATTAAACTTGGCAAGTGCCTTTCTTTTATTAATGGCTTCGACGAGTTCGTTAGCCAGAAAAATCGGACGGGGTTTTCCGGGAAAATTTTGAGTTTTCTTTCGAAAAAAAAATTTTTCGCCTAAAGTAACAAAGCTGTTTTAATGAAATTTACTACATATATTGCGTCGGGAGAGATCTTACTATTTACCAAAATTCAACTTTTTAAGTTTATAGAGAATTGAGTTATTCAAATTTTAAGTTTTCTTTCGAAACAAATTTTTTCTCCGAAGATCAGAAAGTTATTTTAATGAAATTTGGTGCATATCTTGCCTTAGGAAAGACCTTACTACATACCAAAATTAAATTCTCTAAGTTTATAAAAAAATGAGTTATTCAAATTTAAAGCATTTAATAAAAATTCACTACCATAACGCACTTGCTGCGTCCCGAGTTTTTAATAATTAACTTATCAATATTAAATTAAAAGGTTTAAGATTATAAATTAACACTCTAAAGCTGTTTCTCTATATTTAGCTGAGATCAATATATGGTCTTCGAAGCAGCCAACTCTGTCCAAAATTCAAAGTGGTTTAAAACAAGATTAATAATTATCAGTTGTAATGGAGTATTATTTTTTATTGGTATTTCGTACAAAACGCATAAATACTACGTAAATAGAAAATAATTAAATACAAACTATATAAATATTCGCTAAAATAGTTTTCACCATGAAATATTTTAAGGCGATTAATATTTAATTAAACGTGTATTTCGTACTTGTTATCTTATCTGGTTGTGATAAGGTGATTAAATTCCAATCATCGCGGAGTTTTTGGCCGGCTGTGAAATTCATATAAACGGAGAAGCAACACGGGGCAGAGGCAGTATTTGTAATTCAGATAATAAGCCGAGAACCGCGAGTCGCCAGTCGCCACCAGTCCGCACCGATTCCGTTTTCGTTTGCCGTCCGAGCGCACCTGGTTGGGCGATTTCAGTACACGAGACTATTGTTATAGGTGAGAAATTATCCGTTCTAAGTAATTCATATTTTGTAGCGAATTTTTATATTTTTAAATTATCATGCTTCTCAGTTCAAATCTTCGCATGTGAATTATTTCTGCTTTTCCTGACCTGCCGTCGTCCCTGTAGACAACTCCCATATGTTATATTGTCTTGCATTATTTTTGTGAGGATGCTGAGGATTCACAGCTCACCTAAATAACCGAGATATATTCATATTGGTTTGATACCGATAGGGATGCTGAGGATTCACAGCCTATCTAAGTGATACGTTCCTTTTCAATTAGCCCTGTACACTTCATCTGGCTCCAGACTTTCAGCCCCATACAGTATAAGCTCTTGTGTTATTTTAGTGAGGACGCTGAGGATTCAGAGCTCGCTAAAGTAATCAAGATGTTTGTGTCCCAGTCAGACCCTAGCGGAGATGCTGAGGATACACAGTCCGCATAGGCCTCCCGGGAACTGTCGTCCCGTCTCTCCTTCCGCCCTTATACGCGTCCGGTGTTACCCACTTTGACGGAGAGGCTACAGAAGTTACTTTGAACTGATCTATAGTTATGTGCCGCCTGTCTGCCGTATACGTGATTTAGTAGAACGCCGCTCGTACGCTTCATCTTGCACTAGCCCTGGTCGCTTTAGAGAAAGCCGAGTTCTGATTATTGTTATTACCCGCATATATAATTTGTACATAGTTTGTAAATATTGTTTTGTATATATATTTTGTAAATATTTTCTAAACTAAAATATAGGGTTGGGTAAATAAAAGATAGATAAATATATGCAGATAGCCAAGCTGCAATAAAGGCTCTTGGTTCCTACCGGTGTAATTCAAAGACGGTATGGAGTTGCAAATATGCCCTTAAGGAATTGGGCAGCTGTAATGAGGTGTCGCTGGTCTGGATACCAGGTTACTCGGACCATGATGGCAACGTTGCGGCCGACGCGCTTGCCAGGAGTGGTGCCCAGAGTGACTTTGTCGGACCAGAACCGGTGCTGGGAATAACATCTTGCACAGCAAAACGCACCTTAAAGACCTGGACAGAAAGAATGACAATCCAATATTGGCAAAATCTTCCAGGATTAGCTCACTCTAAGGCCTTCATAAATGGCCTGTCTGAGTCAAGGGCTAAGAAACTTCTAGAGATGAACAGACAACTGAGTACTGTAGTCGGCCTGTATACAGGACACTGCCGCTTGCGGCATCACATGCAGCGTATTGGGGTCGGTCAGGAGACCAAGTGCCGGCTGTGTATGGAGAATGACGAGACAACAGAGCACGTGCTGTGTTCTTGTCCGGCAGCGGACAGGACTAGACACCTGCTCTTTGGCAAGGTAAAGCTTGCTCCAGAGTATCTGGATCAACTTTCGCCCACAAAGGTTATCGAGCTCTGTAGGAGGCTGGATTTGTTTGGCGAAATATAGACATTAGGCGTGAGCCACAATAGACCTTATGGTCGCGGTGGAGGGACCGATATGGACCACTCACATTTAAACCTAACCTAACCTAAATAAAAGATCTCAATTAATTTTTATTTAACCCCTTATACTTAAAAATCTGCTACACCTTTCGATAAGCCAGAAGTGGTCGGAACACGCCGAGTCAGCGATTAAAGCCCGCTCACTCGGGGGTCACAACATTTAGCCTGCATCATCTAAAGGCTACCGAACCCTTCTCCACAGAGTTACCCAGGTACTTTGATCGTTATATCGTTCAGAGTTTAGTGAAGAGGTAGCAGGCATCCTCAACAGGGAGTAAACCCTTTAAAATCTGGCGGCCAAGATGCACCGACAGCAACCGTCAATCCGTGTCACCAAAAAGCGGTCAGCAAGTCAAGGCCTCGTCACACACTGACTCCGTTGGCCCTGTCTTGCAGAGCAAAGTTTTTCGAAGAAAGGTTTAAGATTATAAATTAACCCGCTAAAGCGGTTTTTCTATATTTAGCTGAGATCAATATATGGTCTTCAAAGCAGCCAACTCTGTCTAAAATTCAAAGTGGTTTATTACTAAGTCGTCTTTTGATTTTTCCACTTTTCGTGAAGTCTATAAAGATTTCTTCGGCAGTTAAGAGACCTACGGGAGTATTATGAAATCGGTACCTAATCCAACTTGCTATCAAGTTGAAGTCAGCAAGAAAATAAGTTTTAAAATTATTTGCCAGCATGGCTAAATGTTTTTTAATGGTTATAAAACAACTTCCACGTGCTGTTCTTCAGCCTTGTAAGTTGAAACAATTTCATCTATACTTGCAAACATTTAAATCTTTTTTGCTTTATATTTTTGCTCCATAATTCCAGTTTTATACAAAACACATTAACTTTATCACTCGTATCTAACATGTGTTTTCTCCTTGGAGTTGAATATTCAGGGTAGGGGAGACTAAGGTAAAGTGAAATTGGTGGGGCAAAGTTAAATTTAAACATTCAAATGAGTTATGTGGTGCCATAGCTCGGCTTTAATGCTAGTTGCTACCAATTCCGTATTCGTTAACTACTATTGTCGTCAGTAGGACTTCAATTTACGCCCATGTCATTTTACGAAAAAAAGGGAGAATAGAGTAAAGTAAAATTGGTGGGGCAAAGTGAAATTCAAAAATTCAAACGAGTTAAGTGGTGCCATAGCTCGGATTTAATGCTAGTTGCTACCAATTCCGCATTCGTTAAGTACTATTGTTGTCTGTAGGACTTCAATTCACGCCTATGTCATTTTACGAAAAAGGGGGAGAGTAGGGTAAAGTGAAATTGGTGGGGCAAAGTGAAATTCAAAAATTCAAACGAGTTAAGTGGTGCCATAGCTCGGCTTAAATGCTAGTTGCTACCAATTCCGCATTCGTTAACTACTATTGTTGTTTGTAGGACTTCAATTCACGCCTATGTCATTTTACGAAAAAGGGGGAGAGTATGGTTAAGTGAAATTGGTGGGGCAAAGTGAAATTCAAACATTCAAACGAGTTAAGTGGTGCCATAGCTCGGTGTTAATGCTAGTTGCTACCAATTCCGCATTCGTTAACTATTATTGTTGTCTGTGGGACTTCAATTCACGCCTATGTCATTTTACGAAAAAAATGTGTGATTTTCCTTCTTATGCTGTAATATTTAGAGGTAAGTGTGAAATGTAGTACAATAGCATGTTTAATCTTGGGTTAGTACTAATATTTGTGCAGGATAAGATCACAATACACCCGCCTTTTCACATACCCAAGTTGTTTATAGGTTAACTTTTAAAATAGTCAATGTGTTTTCTTGGTTAATGCAACCTTGGGGTAAAGTGAAATGCCTTTCCAGGGGCAAAGTGAAATACTATTCCACTTTGCCCCGGTATTATTTCTTCTTACATCTACCTATAAATATGTAATATGATTTACACCTCTATTTATTTTAGAGTGATGACAGTTTGCGTACGTACAACCGAAAAACAAACCAGCAACGATGGTCAGAAGAGGCTATGAAAAATGCTGTAGTTGCTGTTAGATCTGGGACTCTCAGTCAAAATAAAGCTTCCAGGCAATTTAGAATTCCGGTAGCTTCCCTGAATAGACGCATTAAAAGTGGGAAGACCGCAGATGAAACCCTAAGAAAGAAGTTAGGTAGGTTTACCACCATTTTTACAAGTGATCAAGAAAATGCTTTAGTGGAACACATCCTTCAAATGGATCGTCGATTTTTTTGTTTATCGTACAATTAGTCTTGTTCCTTGGCATTCCAATTTGCAGGCTGCAATAAAATACCCCATAATTTCAGCAGAGAAGAATGTTTAGCGGGAAAGGATTGGTTACATCTGTTTCTACGGCGACACCCAGAACTACGACTAAGAATCTGTTGCTCGTACTGCTGGCTTCAACCCAGTTCCTGTAGAAACTTTTTTCTCATCTTGGTTCATTATATGACAAATACTGTTTTTCTCCAATTCGAATTTATAATTGTGATGAGACGGGCATCGGTAACGTCCCTAACAAGCCTGTTAGAATTATTTCCTTAAGAGGAAAAAAAAACAGGAAGGAAGCTTCAGTTCTGCAGAGAGAGGACAAATTGTGAGAGTAGAAATTTGATCAAGTGCAATAGGACACTATGTATCCCCGTTGTTCATCATACCTCGTGTAAGAGTTCGTAGGCCAAATAGTCCCAGTGGTTCAAAAAGAAAACAATAAGCTGGGAGTAGCTAACAAAATCAAGTTCATGAGAAACTATCGCAAGCATACAGACATGTTTATATTCCCAGAGGCTGATGAGATCAGTATCATATATAAAAATGAAATAACCATTGTTGTCAAAGTTTAATACTTAGACATGGCAAACTTTTATTTTCATGAAGATTTAATTATTAATATGTTTGTTTAATTTCACATTGCCTGACTAATAATTCCACTTACTTCACTTTGCCCCCCTCATGATTTCAGTTTGCCCCACCTGGCTCAAAAAAGACCGATCTTCAAATTTGTACAAAATATGATTTTGTTGGGTTCTAAGACCACGCGCATTGGTGAAAGTGAAGCTAAAGGTGGTAACTGTTTCTCAGGCTATCGATTCTGGCAGCGCTCTCGCCGTACATGGATACGTAAGCGGCAATAAGTCCCAGATGGTCGTCGGCACCGGCGCCCCTAGGACAATTATTTGCCGCGACATGGTACCAAGATGGCGAGTAAGAGAGCCAGGCAGTGTGTACAGAGGAAATGCAGCCAGTGGTGATCGGATCCAGGTACTTGAGGAAATTGACGTCAAGCTGCAAATTGGGACATGAAAGGCAAAGCAGGTTTCCTCTTCCGGGCTCGCAAATACTTTTCACCAGCTAATCTCTATACCTTATATACTCCCCAAATAAGGCAAAACCTCGAATACTGCACCTACATCTGGGGTGCCGCTGCCGCTTCTACACTCGCTATCCTGGACTCCATTCAGAAGAGCTATACGTCTCATCGGTGACCCTACCCTCACCCAAAGGCTGCCATCCCTTGCCCACCACGTGCCGTTGGTGACCTCCCTCTCTTTTATAGATATCTGCACGGACACTGCTAATCTCTATACCTTATATACTTCACAAATAAAGCAAAACCTCGAATACTGCTCCCACATCTGGGGTGCCGCTGCCGCTTCTACACTCGCTATCCTGGACTCCATTCAGAAGAGCTATACGTCTCATCGGTGACCCTACCCTCACCCAAAGGCTGCCATCCCTTGCCCACCGACGTGCCGTTGGTGACCTCCCTCTCTTTTATAGATATCTGCACGGGCACTGCTCAGAGGAGCTTTCTTCCATAGTTTCTCCACCTGCTGCCCCCAAAAGATCTACCAGGGGAACAGAGCTAATGCACCTTTTTACTGTCCAGGTCACCAGACATAGAACATCTTGTTATGGCCGCTCTTTTGTCCCGAGGACTCACAAGTTGTGGAATTCCTTACCGGCACATGTGTTTCCTTCTCCTCCGAACCTCCAAACCTTCAAGGACAGAATTAACAAGTTGCCTCTTTCCTCCCTGTCAACACCCACGATACGATAGTATTTAGGCTGTAAGGCCTCGTGGTGTGTTGTTGAAATATAAAAAAAGATGAGACAGAGCCATAGTCGCCGCAATATCAGCACACCACCCAACAATTTAGAGTGTTAATGTCAGTTATCTGCAGTTTGCAATACCACGTCAGAAAGCTGATAATTTATACAGATAAAGAATATAATTATTATGGCAGCATTGAGAGATCGACGGTGACAGAAAACGTAGTTATAAAGAAGTGTGGATGCTTTTGCATGAAGTGTATTCTAATCGGTCACAAATTGATGCGCATGTTTCCAAATTATTATTGAAAAAATTTGAGGAAATTGGTAAGTGTCAAAGATAAACGAAGAATAGGAAGACCAAAATCTGCTATAGCTGGTAATAAGGAATTAGATGTATTGTTGTCTTAAGAAACCCCCATCTGTGTCCTAATAAAATTGCTACATTACACAATATTTTACAAAACTGTGGTAAATTTGTTAAAAAAAAAAAAGAAACATTTTTACCAATACAAAGAACAGCTGGGACAAGAACTTGTAGATGGCGATTTTGAGAGGCGTGTTGACTTGTATAATATTATGATAGGCAAATTTCTCGGCAAATTTAATGAAAATCCGGACTTTGGTAGAAACTTATTTTCTCAGATGAAGCTACGTTTGCACTGCATAGATTTGTTAATAAACAAAGTTATTGTTATTGATCTCAGCAAAATCCACATTGGATGCTAGAGGGCAAAACCCAGCGACCACTAAAATTAATGTATGGGCCTATATACTAGACAGCAATATTATTGGGCAGTTTTTTTTAAGCGATATCTAAAATTTATTAAGAAAACAAATTATACCCTCTGAGGTTGGAGTGCGCCCAGTTAACAATGTTTTGTTTTAGCAAGATGAAGCTCTTACTCATGTTGGGGACACGTGCGGCAATATTTGGATGAATTATTATTTCCCAGAAAAGTTGATTGGGCGCGGTGGTGCTGTTGAATGGCCTGCTCGCTCTCCGGCTGTGACGCCATGTGATTTTTTCTTTAGGGTCACTTTAAGAATGTTGTCTACAGAGATAGGCCATTAAATCTAAAAGATGTAAAAGCTACAATTGTTGGCGAAACAAGACGGATTGTGCTTTCCACCTTAGTTAATGTAATAAATTCCTTTAAAACGAAAGTTCAGTTGTGTATTTATAATAATGGACAACATTTTTAATATTCAATTAGAGAGCGTCGGTGGTTCAGTGGTAAGAACGTGTGCCTCTGAACCGAAGGTTACCGGATTCGATGCCAGAGTTATCCTTTCACTTTTTCAGTACAAACTGTAACATTAACATCAACCGAGGTTCTGGCATTGTATTTGAGCAAGTTGAATGTCTGCACGTTCCGCCCTTCGGAGGGGGCGTAAGGCCATCGGTTCCGTGTCCATGCGATGTTGGGCACGGTAAAGAACCCTACCCTCCTTACAGAGAGGCAGGGGTTCGAAAAAACTTCCAGGATAGTGAGGTGAAACTACTCTCTGGCGTCGGTGATGGCGATAGTCGCAGAAAAAGACCGATGTTAAAAAAATTTTGGTTCATAATTTATATTGCTGTTTTATTTAGTGTTTCTTTAGTCAGTTTCTTTTAGAATTAAAGCTAATTTTTTCTTAGTTTATGGAACCCGATTAAAATTTAATAGTGTCGTATCAAGAAAGAGACGTTTCTTCCAAAAATTAAAGAAAATCATCTTACCTAAATTTAAATCATTAAATCTGGAATACATGAGAGCTAGAATTATTGGCGAAACAAGACTGATTGTGTTTTCCAGCTCAATTGATATATTAATAAATAATATATTATATAAAATAAAAGTTTTTTATATATTTTTTTCTTATGGAACCCGATTAAAATTTTATAGTGCCGTATCAAGAAGGAGACGTCCTTTCCTAAAATGCAAAAAAAAACAATATGTTACCATTTAAAAAATATTAGTTGTTCCCATAGCAACGAAGTTGTTCACGCTAAGAGAAAATATATATCGCCGGTTTATAGGAAAAAAATTGTAGAGAAACTTGAGGAAAAAAATATTTCTGAATAACGAATATCTGCATATTCATGTCTGCATGTCCATTTGACATCAGAATTGATATGGTCGTGAAATTTTGAGCAACTTTCCCCACTAAGTGAGATGTAAGACAAGAAGCACGTGCCGCCACCTCGTTGCGAAACCAAGCAGTATGTTGTCACGGCAGCTCCAAATAACACAGAATGTTAAAAAAATAGAGACTGTCTACAACCAACTAACAATTTAGTGAATTGTCAGCCCTGGCCCATTTCTACCCCGATAGGGACAAATTATGTAAGATGTATTCTCACCACAATTAGAACAGTAGACCGGTTTCTCTCTAATTAGAGCTCGTCAGTACGGCATACTAATTGCAGTGAAAATACACCTATCAAGTAATACGACTATGGTAGCCAGTCTTCCAAAACTAAGTGAGATAAGACACGAAGCACGTGCTGCCACCTGGTTGCGAAACCAAGTAGTGTTTTGTCACGGCAGCTCCGAATAACACAAAATGTTAAAAATAGACACTGTATACAACCAGCTAACAATTTCATGCACAATAAACCAAGGGTTGCGGTGCTGTAGGGGCGGCGAGACCTGAGGGGAAAAACTAACAATTTAGTAAATTGTCAGCCCAGACCCATTTCTACCCTAATATAGGGACTAAGTATGTAAGGCTAGATGCATTCTCACCGCAATTAGAACCGTACGCCGGTTTCGCTTTAATTAGAGCTTGTCAGTACGGCATACCAATTGCAGCGAAAATACACCTATAAAGTAATACGGCTATGGTAGCCAGCCTTTCAACACTAAGTGAGATGTAAGACACGAAGCACGTGCTGCCACCTCGTTGCGGAACCAAGTAGTATGTTGTCACGGCAGCTCCAAATAACACACACTGTTAAAAAATAGAAACTGTATACAACCAACTAACAATTTAGTAAATTGTCAGCCCTGGCCCATTTCTACCCTAATATAGGGACAAACTATGTAAAGCTAGATACAATCTGTGCTGAGAATGCATCTAGCCTTACAAACTTTCCCCATTTGAACCACGTTGTAGCTCTAATAAAAACGCAGATAGCTATTGTAAACGTTTCCCGATAACCGATCTGTATAAGAGGGTCGTAATTCAGACAAAAAATAGAGAGCAAGACATTGAGGAACGTATGACCACACTGTCAGTCATATTTACACAATCACTATAGGTTATAGATTAGGCGATAAATGCAGCTATTCGAACGAGGACTTTACTTAATATGGCTGCCCGAGGTTGGGTTTATAGCTTTTAAGCAAAAGCATAACTGATCACAAAATAGTATTTAATAATGTTACGTTAAGAATAATCGAAATTTGCTTTATCAACTTACTACAGGCAACAATAAGAAACCAGAAAATTCGTACCGCATAAACTTTCTCAAGAATATAGTATCTTGTATTGCCACCTCGAACAACTTTAGCTTTGATAACCTGTTCGGACACAAGAGCCAACGGAACTATAAATTAATCACTAATGTGCATTTTTTGTGCTATCTCGGCTTCAGTGACCACGAAAGCATAAAATTTTATCAAAAATTGTAATACTTAAAAAAAAAGGGTTATCATATATGATATTTTGGGTTTGTACCAATACACAAATTAAGTCATCAAAAATTTATTTTTATTGGTGAAATTTTTTTTAACAATTTCTTTGAACAGAGCAACACAGAAACACCTTAGGTTAGGTTAGGTTAGGTTTGAATGTGAGTGGGCCATACCGGTCCCTCCACCGCGACCATAAGGCCTATTGTGGCTCACGCCTAATGGTATATATTTCATCCAACAAAGCTAGCCTCCTGCAGAGGTCGATAATCTTTGTGGGCAAAAGTTGATCCAGATCTTCCGGAGCAACCTTTGTCTTGCCAAAGAGCAGTTATCTAGTCTTGTCCGCCGCCGGACAGGAACCCAGTACGTGCTCTGCTCTCTCGTCACTCTCTATACACAGCCGGTACTCAGTTTCGTGACCGACTACAATTCGGTGCATGTGGTAACGCAAGCGGCAGTGTCCTGTATACAGACCGACTAGAATACTCAGTTGTTGTTTGTTTAGCTCTAGAAGTTTTTTAGCCCTTGACTCTTGGCAGGCCAATTATGAAGGCCTTAAGCCAATCCTGGCAGATTTTGCCATTGCTGGATTGTCATTCTTTCTGTTCAGGTCTTTAAGGTGTGTTTTGCTGTGCATGCTGTTATCCCCAGCACCGGTTCTGGTCTGATAAAGCCCCTCTGGGCACCACTTCTGGCAAGCGCGTCGGCCGCAACATTGCCATCATGGTCCGAGCGAGCCGGTATCCAGACCAGCGACACCTCATTAGAGCTGCCCAGTTCGCTGAGGGTAGATTTACAACTCCATACCGTTTGTGAATTGCACCCGTAGGAACCAAGAGCCTTGGCTATCTGTATATATCTTTATCGATTTGTGTGTGCACTGGTTTTCTATACTTTCTCTTGCACACATCTCGATGGCATACACTTCTGCCTGGTGTATGGTTGCGTACTCGCCGAGGCTAGTTGATAGTCTAGCATCGGTGTTGTCCCCATATGCGCCGGCTGCTACTCCCATATTGGTTTTGGAGCTGTCAGCATACCAGCAGAGATCGGCTCTCAATACGGTCGTTTGATTTCGTTCCCAGTCCTCCCTTTCTGGGAGGACGGTCTGAAAGACAGATCCCTACTGATCTTTGTAGGCATCAAGTCTGAGACCATTCCCAGAATCCCATGACCCTCAATGTCATCGAGGAGTCCGGACCCTCCCAGACTGATTTCCTTCGGCATGCTGTCGGTCGTTTGTTTTAATCTGTACGTTGTCCACCTCGCCACCCTATCCAGCCATATGTGAAGAGGTGGAATATTAATGAGGACCTCCAGAGCGGCTGATGGTGCGGTGCTTATCGCTCCCGTTATCATCAGACAAGCTTGCCTCTGTAGCTGAGCCATCTTCGCCCTCGCGATACCACGAAGTGCCTTGGGCCACCAAACTATGGCTCCCTATGTTATCATTGGTCTGATAGCCACTACATAGAGCCAGTACATCTGTTGGGGCTTTGTTCCCCAGTTATTTCCACATATTCTATGGCATGTCCACAGGGACAGTTTAGCCCTGCGGATTACATTCTCTAACTGTACGTCCCAGTTGAGCTTCTTATCTAGGGTAACTCCCCAGATATTTTGCTTGTTCCGTAAATGGAATCGTTTCCCCCATAAGAACAGGTGGCTTTAATCTGCCCAGCCTTCTTCTTCTGGTAACTGGAACAATGATCGTTTTGCGGGGGTTCACAGACATCTGTTCCCTCCGACACCAATCATTCACTATATTTGGTGCCTCTTGAAGAGTACTTGCTAGTTCCTCCTCAGATTTGCCTCGCAGCGCTAAAGCTGACCACCTCACCCTGCAACGAGGTAATAACGGTACGATTGTGAAGCATGCTTCCGATCCAGCCACAAATGGTAGGTTCCACCGCTCTAGCGATAGTGGCTTCGTAGAGAGAGATAGATAATGCATTATTAAATGCTCCTTCAATGTCGAGAAATGCAGCCACCGCCACCTCCCCGTTATCCAGGGAGTGTGTGATTTTCTGGACGAGGTTATTGAGTGTTAACTCAGTAGATTTGCCAGTTTGGTAGGCATACTGGTGGGTATTGAGGGGGTTGTTGACTAAGATGTTCCCCCTAATGTGTCCGTCCATTATTTTTATTAATCTCTTTAGGAGGAATGATGTAACACTGAGAGGTCTCAGTGATGTGTGTAGGAGGTATTTACATCCCAATTTGGGAATGTAAACCCCCCTAATCGCCGTCCAGCTGGATGGAATATAGTTCCAAGCCAGACTGGCTCTATACAGCCTGATTAGGAAAGGTAGGAGAATCTCCAGTCCATTTTGTAGTAGGACCGGAACCACCCCATCCTCCCCTGGCGCCTCGAATGGCTGGAAATGTTTCACAGCACACTCCACTGCCGAGGCTGTAACTATTCTCCGAGCAACCCGCGAGTCCTCCCTTTGAGGGCGTTTAAATCGACCCTCGACTGGCAGGACATCTTCATTGCTCAGAATCAGACAAGCTGGGAAGTGTGTGTGCGCTAAGAGCTCTAACGTTTCCTTCCGTGGTTCAGTAAAGGAACCATCTGGTCGTTTTATCGATCCCAGTTCCTGAACACGGTCGCGTGAGAGAATTCTGTGGATTCTGGCGCTACTGGGCAAATTAGAGATGTCCCCGCAGAACCTCCTCCAGGACTTCCTCTTAGCGTTCCTTATCTCTTTGTTGTAATGTGGTAAAGCGGATTTATATTGCTCTCAGTTCTCTGTAGTCTTAGGGAACACCTTACATGATATACATTTCACATAAGTTATGTTTCCACATTGTGGATAACGACACTTAGACCATGAATGTTGAGCACTTTTCATATAAAGTCCGGCAAATGTTTGTTACCGTTCAACCTGTTTCTCTTATCTAGCACAGGGTCAATACGTATTTTCTTTTGAAGCGAGGGAACTTCTTCATCTGATATGTCACCTTAATTATATGGATCATTGTCAATTTCCCCACTTTGAAAAGTCAGTGATTTTGCCAAGGAAAACTTAAAATCTAAAGAACCCATAATTTACTTTTTGGTAAACGTTCATTACAGGCGTCTTCTCGGTATTCCAGCCAGGCAGCAGCTGCAGCAAAGTCTATGAAATGAAATATTGAACGAATAGTCCATTTGTTTGTCCCACTTCTCATGGGGTATTTTCCAATAACTCTATCTAAAAGATCGACCCCACCCATGTTGGTGTTGTATTCTCCAACAACCAGGGGATGCTTGACATCAATGTACTTACGATCCACTTTCAACCACCCTCGACATATTCCTTCTGTAACAATACCGCAAAATGAAGAGGCAAAATATTCATTTTACCATAGTTACTTTTGAATCTTCTCTGACTAGTTGATCATGAGAACCTCTTCCTTTCTTCTTCAAAACATTATCTGTAACAAAATCTGCATCCTTAGGAAGTCTGTTTGCCCTAATTGTTCCACTTAATGTAATTGATCTAGACGAAACTGTTTCAATCAAGGGAATTGAAGTAAAGTACCTGTCAATAAATACTGAGACTCCCACAGGCAGGGTATCGGCGAGTTTCAATACCATCCTTCCTCTAACATCAAGTTTTTTCGGAGTTGGAAATATTGCCGACTCCACGGAAGCGCCTTTACCTTCGTACAAGTGAAAATCCAGTGGTATGCCAGGAGTAGTCATAACGAATTTTTTCAGTCCAACTGGATTGGGCTTTCCTCGAACAAACTGCCTCATTAAAACTTTCTCCTGAAATGGTATCATTTGTTCGTCGATTGAAATGTGTTCTGTTCGTTTATTTTCGAGAGAGCCTTTGTAAACCACGTTTAGGAGTGGCTGTATTTTACAAAACATGTGAAGGCTTCTTCTTTATGCAGTAATGTCAGTCATCAACAAGCTTTAGACTAGACCGCAGACGAAAGACAGGATTTCTACTAATATTCTCGGAAACCATTGGAACTTTTGTGTCTAGTGCCCAAACCATTCTAATATGTGGTAAACCGTAAATACCAATTAGCATTGAACAACCAAACAATTGTCTTATTTCTTTAGCGGAAGTATTCGTGGAACGGCCAGTTTTCTCAACTTCCCCCCTGCCAGTGTAGAGAGCCACGTTTATGAAAAAATATAATCAATATATGTGCGAAAATAATCGATTGGATCTTTGACACGCTCATTAATACCATCATTAAAATTAATATCGGCATAAATTGGATGAAAATTGATAGAACGTATCCACTTCTTTCTAGAAGCTGGTAGAAGGTTAGCAAGTGACTCCTCATCTGACGGGTCATATTCATCGTTACTTTGTGTGTCAACCGAAAATCATGCATTATTATCATTATTACCTGGCAGTAACTCTTCCTCATCACTAATATCCATTTGGTCCAGATTACCATCGACATCTGAGTCATCCAAATCCCAATTGTCCATGATATCCTCGAGCTGTCTCCGAGTCACAGGCCCTAAAACAAAATAATAAACATTCAAAAAATGCTTGAGGTACTACCAGATATTTTACTCGTGATAAACATACGACAAATATCCCCATTTTCACCTCGTTATTAAAACAATAAAAAAAAATTAGGCAAATTATGTGACATGTGCCCAAAGTGTCACCAGTGATACTGGCAATTTATATCAGCATAGACAAAAACTGAACTGAAATATATCACAACTACCACTGTAAAATCAATATGTTACACCTAAATACTTATGTCATTCACATACAAATGATATTAGCACAATACTTACGCTTTCTATCACTAATTGGCATGATTGTGTTGTTAACAAGTGCACACCACATCAATCACTTCACAACTAATAACGTTAAACAGATGACAGACCGCCAGAAAAATTCTGCACACACACACACACACACACACACACACACACACACACACACACACACACACACACACACGCACGCACGCACGCACGCACGCACGCACGCACGCACGCACGCACGCACGCACGCACGCACGCACGCACGCACGCACGCACGCACGCACGCACGCACGCACGCACGCACGCACGCACGCACGCACGCACGCACGCACGCACGCACGCACGCACGCACGCACGCACGCACGCACGCACGCACGCACGCACGCACGCACGCACGCACGCACGCACGCACGCACGCACGCACGCACGCACGCACGCACGCACGCACGCACGCACGCACGCACGCACGCACGCACGCACGCACGCACGCACGCACGCACGCACGCACGCACGCACGCACGCACGCACGCACGCACGCACGCACGCACGCACGCACGCACGCACGCACGCACGCACGCACGCACGCACGCACGCACGCACGCACGCACGCACGCACGCACGCACGCACGCACGCACGCACGCACGCACGCACGCACGCACGCACGCACGCACGCACGCACGCACGCACGCACGCACGCACGCACGCACGCACGCACGCACGCACGCACGCACGCACGCACGCACGCACGCACGCACGCACGCACGCACGCACGCACGCACGCACGCACGCACGCACGCACGCACGCACGCACGCACGCACGCACGCACGCACGCACGCACGCACGCACTCACGCACGCACGCACGCACCACACACACACACACACACACACACACACACACACACACCACACCACACACACACACACACACACACCACACACACACACACACACACACACACACACACACACACAACACACACACACACACACACACACACACACACACACACACACACACACACACACACACACACACACACACACACACACACACACACACACACACACACACACACACACACACACACACACACACACACACACACACACACACACACACACACACACACACACACACACACACACACACACACACACACACACACACACACACACACACACACACACACACACACACACACACACACACACACACACACACACACACACACACACACACACACACACACACACACACACACACACACACACACACACACACACACACACACACACACACACACACACACACACACACACACACACACACACACACACACACACACACACACACACACACACACACACACACACACACACACACACACACACACACACACCACACACACACACACACACACACACACACACACACACACACACACACACACACCACACACACACACACACACACACACACACACACACACACACACACACACACACACACACACACACACACACACACACACACACACACACACACACACACACACACACACACACACACACACACACACACACACACACACACACACACACACACACACACACACACACACACACACACACACACACACACACACACACACACACACACACACACACACACACACACACACACACACACACACACACACACACACACACACACACACACACACACACACACACACACACACACACACACACACACACACACACACACACACACACACACACACACACACACACACACACACACACACACACACACACACACACACACACACACACACACACACACACACACACACACACACACACACACACACACACACACACACACACACACACACACACACACACACACATACAGGCCTAGCAATATTAGTGACAACCCATCTATAATTGTGTTTGTGGCAGCAAAGAAGATAGTACTGTAAATATATGCGGAAAAAAATTAGTACACTACAGAAATGACTCATGTAAAGATACCCTCCCTAACAACAGAGTTATTCGCCTCATTCATTTGTGGCGACTCGAAGTTAATGGCTTTGTGCTCGTCCATTTGTGGCAACCTAGTTGTGTACGTTGTATGCCGTTACTGTTCAATATGACATTCAGTACTGTGGTGGGGAGTGGGCGATAAGTATGCCACAACTAGTTTTTTTTAATAATGGGGAGAGGACACTTTCTTGTGTCAGAATCACGACTCTTTATTTCATATTATGACTATACATAATACGTGTTATTGTAACAGTATGAAATATACAGTATGGAACAGCGAAATGGAATAAATTCATTATATTCAATTAAATTCAATATATTATTGTTCATATTTATATAAAATAAAATAAAAATTAAGATTTAAAAAAATTACATCCTGCAACGTGGAAACTTCGTCCCTTTGGAGTGACAGTTGCAACCCCAAAATTTTTCGTTATCTATTTAAAAATCCTTTGGTTTCAAAATTGATTGCAAAAATTAATAGTAAAAAAGTAAATTAATGTTATTGACGAACTTTGCCACAACACACTATAAAATTAGTAACTAATCGCGTTTCATTCTTGATAATAAGAGAGCAAGCAAAAACAATTTCACTGTCCTTTTTGGACGGTATCAGTTAAGAAGAAGACTTACAATTTATAAACATCCTTCATAGTTACCGTTGCTAAGTTTTGTTTAAAATGCCTTAGCAATATTCTGTGTGATTTTAGTTGTCAGTTGCAACTCAGAAATGTGGTTTATTAAACAGAAGTGCATAAAATAATAATTATAATGTTTAAATAACTTCCTCTCATAGAAACCACTGCTATAGTTGGGTAAAAACATGAATAAAAAAATACCTGTTATTGCCATTTTGAAAGCTGCAGAGGGCTAAGAACTCTCCAGGTGGTATCAGTTAAGCACTGTCATTACTACAACATACCCAACCATTCAATTAATTAACGACTTTGTAATTAGGAATGTATTATATATTGAACAGAATACCAAATATCAAAGAATAAAAATTAAATCAATTGACATCTTAAAATAACATTAAACGTACATAAATTAGATTAAAAGAAAAGAAGCCTTTATGCTTTGTAAACGCATACTTAAAGGATTTTTATCAATATAATATTTGTTATTTTGGAAAATATGATAGGATGTTAAGAACGTTATGTGAAGCACGTATCTAGCGGACTTCATAATTAATACCAAGAAATCTATATTTTGAGTCACTAAAATATGCATTTATATAGTAATTGAATGTTAATAGAAAACTATTATTTAATAAAACCAGGAAAAATCTCTAAAAATACCCTAAAAAAATCCTCAAAAATATTTCATTTTTTTTCTGAAGTAGAGCTCTAAAAAAGAAATTGGGCAAAGTGGCAAAATATAATAGGTAGCATATAGTGATTATGTTACATGCGTAATAAAGTTTACGGTGTGTGAGATATGGACAATTTAATTGCTTAAAATGTCTGTGCAGATAGAAGTAAAATCATCCAGTTTTGCAGTGAGCTGTACTACACATTATAGCATACCAGTAAACAGTAATAAGGAATATACAAACCTTCAAAATTAAAACAAGTATTACATAACAAAGGAAGTGTTAAATAAAATTTATAACATTTGCACAACGAAACACCTACCTATAATTATTTCTGAAGAAGGTATAATTTGAAAATAGTATAAACATAAAGTAACTTTATTACAAATAAAAATTCACACTTGCATATGTTTTTTATGCATACAACATATATTTTTACTATCTAAAAACAAGAAAAACTAAGAATAACTTAAGTAAGTCTTAATCACAAAAAATTGAATTAACTTTTTCAAAAAAATGTCAATGCCCAAAATGATTATGTAATTTTCAAGAAATTGTCATACAAATACAATATTAATAATTATTAAATTAAATTTCTATTCTAAAACACAATACCATGATTTTCATGCGAATTTTTAGGTAATTCGTTATTGCCTTACAGTTTTTTCCCTATCATTCTCTTATTTTTTTCGATATGATTTTTAACATGAAATTTCACATCAGTCCATCTTCTGTTCACTAATACTAGGTTGTCTTTCAAACACTTTTCGCACTCACTTTTACGAGGTACCATCTCTTTTGAAATTTGTACACGGAAATATTTTAAAACAGCTTCAGTTTCTTTCTTCGACCAGGGTTTTTTAACACATGTCTTTTTCAGAGATGTGCTTTTCTCTATACTGCTGTCTTTGCTTTGAGATTTATACTCACAAGACTTAAAGTCACTACTTTTCACCTTTATGTCATATTGGTGTTCCGAGGATTGGAGATCGATATCATCCGAGTCTAGCAAGTTAGCATCTTCCCTCTCTGAATTGTCATCGTCTTCTTCTAGGGTTGGTAATTCTGAAAAATGACAAAATGGTACAAACTTATAATAGAAAAATTACTCAGACTCACCTGTAATTTCGATATCTTCTAAAAATTTTCCAGCGAAATTACTTGCTTCACCTTTATCTATAGCTAGTAAGATTCTACTAATTTTTGTAAGCTCAACTGCGCTCTCATGCAATCTATAAAATTCTCTATGAACACGTATGTCGTGGCCAAGGTGCTTAGCCAGCCAGTCACTTTCGTTTTCGCTAAGATTGAAAATTTGAGAAACAGTCGCTATGTATTTGCGCAGTTTAGTTGCATTTACGTTATCTGGTGCATCTAGTTCAGCCTTAGAAGCAAACTTTTTCAAACAGTCATGTCCCCTTAAGTGTGAAAGAGAATCGTGCGATCGAGCAAAAATATAAGGATTTGCTGTATTTATTCCACATAAATCGCGATAATATAATAATAAATCAATACCAGATTTTAACTCAGGAGTCAGTATTATTGGTACTCTCCTACCTCTTTTACCTTCTATATCGACAACTATCATTGTATCTGCTAATTTATTTTCGAATTTTGACAAGGATTTCTTTAATTCTTCTGTCGTTTGATCTGACCATAGTGGCCTCGTCATATACTGTCTTATCGTCATTTTTGCCACTTCACCCGATCTTCTTTTGTTGAATAGTACTAGACGGCTTAACAGTATAGCAGCTATGTTGGTCCAAGCGACTACTGATTTGGTACTCTTTAGTTGTTCTCTAAATTGATTAAGTTCTTTCTTTAAATATATGTTTAATTTAATTAAGTCAGATGTAATAGGCAACAACTGGCTGGAATTGAACTTTCTTCTGTGGAGGGTATTCAATGCATTTGACGATATTTTAATACTCCATTCTAGATCCATTATTGACAGAAAAGATAATAGCTCTTCATTTCTCTTTAAATCTCCCTTTCTCAGTGCTTCTCCTCTAGCTATGCCCACAATTTTTTTTAAGTTATAACCAATCTTTAATCCTAAAGACGGAGTTCCAAAATCTGGTCTGGTTGTCAAGCTTGTAGTAACAGTACACAACATTTTTGTACATGTTACAATTTTATCAAAATTTTTGGGAGACAAACACCTATTTAAATAATTTAGTTCAGGATCACATTTCCTTATCTGCAGCATTAGTCTAGCCAGCTGTCTCATAGACTGTCTAATCAGCTCACACTGGGTCACATCGTACTTTTCATACATCATATTGCCAAATTTTAAAATTAGATCGTCCTCTTTGCAAACTTGAGAAACTTCGTCATTAATCATCTTGCTTAAAATATTGTTTATAAAATTGATATCAATCGAAGGAGAGTATATGCCATTCAAAAGAGAATTACATTCAGAAAGCGTATTTCTGCCACCAGTGTTTTTCTTCTCAATACAATTTTTCAGTTTTATATGTGCAGATATATTCTTTTTAAGCATAAAGCCTAAACAATCTGGACACGGACCATAATCCTTGTAGCTATATTTTTCTTTTTCATTTGGAGTAGGAATTCTTAATAAAATGAGCTCTCCTTTTTTAATTCTTATCACCTCACAGTTATGGTAGAAGTCTCCAATTCGTTGCAACTTTCCATATTCTATTCTCCTTTTTCTACTGTTTTTTGGAATTGCCATTATTTTGTTAATTTCTATATCTTCCTTGTGAATTTTCTCAAAATGTCTAGGTAAGTTACATAAAACAGACTGGCATATGTAGCAGCAATGCCGTTTATCACGTTTCCTTTTACCTGTATGGCTTTTTCTTGACTGGCGAATTACAATCTTGTCTGAGCTGTTATCACTAATAGATAACTCTGCTCCGTCATCTAATGAAAAAATATCATCTTGTGTCGTTGAAGTTATATATTTTTCAAGAGAATTATTTTCAACTATTTTTTTTTCTTTATCATTTTGAAGTTTTGAATTCAATAATTCTTCTTTTGATGAAGTTACTATGTTTGTGTCATTTAGTTTATTCTCGTCTCCAGCAGATTTGTTTTGTTTTTTAAACCATACCGAAGGTTCGCCAAATGACAGGTGTGAGAAAAGTTTATTTTTTCCATAACTATCGTCGGAATCAGAACCTTCCAATGAATCAGGTATGTATTCAGTATCAGAAGAACTACATGATGGTTCGTTATAGTCACAATTTGGTGAATCGTCAAGTATCGAATCATATCTGACATCTAAAAATGAAAGAGGATATAATGATTATGGAAATATGAAAACGTGCTTTTTAAATTAATTATTTTTATATTTTTACCAAATGTCACGTAAACAATTACGTTCTTGTTTTTGCTCTCAAAAGGGGGCTAACATTCAGTACTAATTTTTTACTTGGAATTTTGTGAAATTTCCGAATTTTATTGATTAATTTCTCCTCGTTAAAAGCCCTCTTATCAGTACCTTAAGAATCAACACGTTTCACTACAGATGCTGATAAAGTGAATAAATGAACAGCCACACTGTGTATGACTAAATATTAGTTTTTCATAAATACATCACCCTTTCGAATGCAATTTTTTAATGAAAGTTAGATAGATGTTATTAGTTTCGATGAAAAACGAAATTCAGGTTAATGTTATCAATATCAATAGTAAAAGTATCAATAAAAAAGTTCGGGACGCAGCAAATGCTTTATGGTAGTGAATTTTTATTAAATTAAAATTTAAATAACACACTTTTCTATACACTTAAAAAGGTGAATTTTAGTGTGTAGTAAGGTCTTCCCTAGTGCAACATATCGACGAAATTTCTTTAAAATCACCTTGTAATTTTCGGAGAAAAAAGTTTTTTTCGAAAGAAAATTCAAAATTTTAGTAACTCAATTATTAATAAACTTAGAAAGTTGAATTTTGGTGCGTTGTAAGGTCTTTCCTAGAGCAACATATTCACCAAATTTCATTAAAATATCTTTGTAATTTTCGGAGAAAATTTTTTTTTTTCGAAAGAAAACTCAAAAATTTTCCGGAAAACCTTGTCCGATTTTCCTGGTTAACGAACTCATCTAAGCCATTAATAAAAGAAAGGCACTTGCCAAGTTTCATTGAAATCGGTTAATTATTTTTTGAGTTATCGGTTGGATACATACATACATACATACATATATATATATATATATATATATATATATATATATATATATATATATATATATATATATATATACACATACATACATACATACATACATACATACATACATACATACATACATACATACATACATACATACATACATACATACATACATACATACATACATACATACATACATACATACATACATACATACATACATACATACATATATATATATATATATATATATCAACGTATAAAAATTTAAACTGACCGCGGATATGGGTTCTAGGAGTCCTAATTCGCGCTCATTTGAAATTTTTTTTGCAAAGTCACCACGAATATTAGTGATTTTTTTTTAACAAAAATTCACTAAAAAGTGTATTATCAATAAAGTGAAGTATTAACAAAATTTGCACGCTACTACATTTTCGTTGCTTTACCATAAAATTGAATATTTGACACCTCACTGGAGGTGCGTTATATATACAGTGTGGAACAGCCAAATGGAATAAACTCAGTACCTTAATTATTGTGCATATTTATAATAAATCCCGAAACAGAACAATTTTAGATTAAAAAATTACATCATGCAACATGAAAACTGCACCCCTATATTCAACCCCCTTGGACTGACAATTAGAGCCCCTAAATTTTTAAATTGTAAGTAGTGGCTTGTGATACCTCACTTGTAGGATCTCTTCACCTTCAATTCAAAAATGATACGGTTCTAGAACTTATTCGAAAAATTAGCAGCAATATAATTATTTCATCTCATTGGTGCACTTCGATAAAACATACTAAAAAATTAATAACTAATCGCGTTTCATTCTTAGTAGTATTGGATTTGACTGCTCTACACTGTATATAAAATCAATGACCTTAAGGACCACTTTTAGTTAAAAAACTACCAGTTAGGGAAGTTTCAGCTTTCCATAGTGATTCTTACAGTAATTAAGGAATTGTCAGCTTTTGGTGAATTTTTATTTAAAAAAAAATCGCTAACAGGGGGTATCGATGGTGAGAATTTACAAAAGTTTTTTCAAATGAGCGCAAGCTAGGAGCCTAGAGCCTAAAGCCCATATCCAGGGTCAGTTTTTTAATTATTTGTGTATATATATATATATATATATATATATATATATATATATATATATATATATATATATATATATATATATATATATATATATATCTACACGAAGTTAGTTATTAACCGATTTTGATTAAACTCGGCAAGAATATTTCTTTTAATGATAGCCTGGATGACTTCGTTAAGCCACGAAAATTAATTGGACAAGGCTTTCCGGGAAAATATTGAGTTTTCTTTCGAAAAAAATTTTATCTCCGAAAATTACAAAGCTATTTTGATGAAATTTGGTGGATATGTTGCCTTGTGAAAGACCTTACCACATACCAAAATTTAACTTTTTAGGTTTATAGAAAATTGAGTTATTCAAATTTGAAGCATTTAATGAAAATTCGCTACCATAACGCACTTGCTGCGTCTCGAACGTTTTTCCATTGTTACCCATTTACAGGTGGTGGAAAAAAATAGGAGCCTAATAAAAACATGTGCTACTAAGTTCCAGAGTAAAACTATACAAGCGTGTAGAATGTAATGTTCCATTTTAATTCATAAATATATAGAATTAAACAAAAGATACATAAGGATAGACAGGTGGCAGAATATCATGAATGTAAATCGTAGTATAAAAGAAACTTGTATACTATTTTATTTTCGTTGTTTTATGGAAACATTAATTTATTTTAAGCAACCTCAGTTGGAAGGTATGGTTTTGGCACACAAGCTCGACTTGAGAGCCTAAATAGAAACACACTTCTGAAGTTTCAACCATCCAAATTGATCAGTACAGTAAGTACTGAAGTGCCAATTTTTAACCTTCACCCTCTATACGGGGTAGTATTTCCACCAGAGAAAGTTTAAAATATTTTTCGCCAGGTCTCAGGGCGCAAGTACACATTCCTGTGAAATGTAATTATATCCTAATTATGTGCATGCTGCAGACATAGGTTCCGTTTTTGAAACAGAAGCCCTAAAAATGTCTTATTATCTATAAGAAAGGAAACCTGTCAGTGGTAGAAATCTGAAAAAAGGGTTTCAGGTTCACATATCAATTCACTGAAGATTGGCTCCATATTTTTATCCTAAACTGTTGTAAACTATGAATTTTAAATTGGACTTTGCCGCATTTATTTAAAGTTTTTATTAAATGTCTAGTGGATTGTTAATAATTGATCAAAATTAACCAATAAAAAAGAACTTACCTGTTTGTTCTTGTTCTTTCATAATGCCTTGAGTGGCTAATGCTACAAGCATCTTTCCCCTACTATTCATGTCTATTTATCTAGAAGTACAAAAACTAAATTTAGCTTAGTAAGCACATATAAAACTCGGCGTTATTAGCGAATTTTCATTTAAAAAAACAGAGAGAATTCGCAAAATTGTTTATTAAAAGAGTGCGAATTTGGGCTCCTAGAACCCGAAACCAAGGTTCGTTTGAATTATATATATATATATATATATATATATATATATATATATATATATATATATATATATATATATATATATATATATATATATATATATATATATATATATATATATATATATATATATATCCGAGAGATAACTCAAAAAATACTAAACCGATTTAAATGAAACGCTGAACATATTTTTACTTTATTAAGGCCACAGACGAGTTCGTTAGCCAGTTTTTCTTTAAAAAAAGTTATCTCAAAAAATAACAAAGTTACTTTATGCAACTTGGTACATTTGTTGCCCCGGTAAACACCTTGCTATACACCAAAATTAAGCTATTCAAATTTGAAGCATTTAATAAAAATTCGCTACCATAACGCACTTGCTGCGTCCCGAACTTTTTTTATATTTCCTGCAAATTAAAAAGTAGGTTCTATTACGGTTGTTAATAATCTTTCGAATTAAAACATTTTTTCTCGTTAGAGCTGATTTTAATCTGAAGTGGAGCACCTCCTACTAAAGAACTGAAAATTTTCAAGACATTTAAAATACGTTATAAACTTATAAATGCAAACCAATAATTTTTCTCGCTCGCTTAGATCAGCTGTTCACTATTTATAGAAACTCTAATACGCAAATTTGATCTGTAGCTTTAATCCCAGCAGTCCGCTGAAGAACAAAACTAGATTTCAAATTAGGTTACCTCGAAAAAAGCGGCATAATAAAATAGCACACCTATGTAAAATACCCATTCGTATAGTAAAACATACCGGCGGCAGTTTTAGATACCTGCGGTAAAAGCAAATTTCAAAACAAACAATACAGCAACGGCGCGAAATCAAGAAGAGACGCGGGAAGGAGTCCAATCCAAACACATATCATTTAGCCATCTATGTGAATTTAACTAAAAATTGTCTATATAAATAATTAATAATGAGACAGTTGATATCTATCACACGTATTCATATGATCCGATGTTAGGTTACATTTAAAGCGGGAAAAATACATTACTTTGAGAATAATAATTAGGTTAAAACTTACCTTTTTGTTTAACGTGTAATATATCTATAAAACAACACAACACCTGTTAAAACTATTGAGCACATAAAATTAAAATTAAGTAAAATCAATTTATCTTGGTTTTTACGTTAGCTGCCGTATAACACAATCAACACTACTTGAAAAATCTTAAAACATCCACAATTCACACTGTATGACCCCTCTTGCCCCTTAAATCACTGTTGTTAGTGTATTTTAGTTATCAAATCACAACCAGAGGGCACACTAACCAGTACAACTCGGGGCGCTACAAATATAGAAGAACATAACGACATGCATAAAATATATTTGGAGCACCCATACACAGTTTGGTATTTTTTTAGGGCTGGACCTATTTATTAGAGGTGGGGACATGCGAGTTTAGTCGTATCCAATTCTGGACCTCCAAGAAATATTATTCTATAGCAACAAGAAGGGTTCAAGGCCTAGTATCACGAAAATTGGCGTCTAAAATTGTGGAATACGCGTGCATGTATGCCACCATCTGAAACGATACCACAACTGTATTCTGAGCACGCACGAGTATGTCACTAATATGGCAAGGCGTACACACACACACACACACACACACACACACACACACACACACACACACACACACACACACACACACACACACACACACACACACACACACACACGCGCACGCACGCACGCACGCACGCACGCACGCACGCACGCACGCGCACGCACACGCACACGCACACACGCACACACACACACACACACACACACACACACACACACACACACACACACACACACACACACACACACACACACACACACACACACACACACACACACACACACACACACACACACACACACACACACACACACACACACACACACACACACACACACACACACACACACACACACACACACACACACACACACACACACACACACACACACACACACACACACACACACACACACACACACACACACACACACACACACACACACACACACACACACACACACACACACACACACACACCATTACATGTGCTCGTATGATTATGGGTACACTGGAAAACACACCTATTTTCGGGGTCTTGCTATCTGTGGTGAGAGTCGTGGTCACAGATTCATTAGCAGATATGGACAATTAACAGCAAAACTCTATACATACGCTCGTTTGTAAAATAATTGGCAGTAAAGTCAGGTCCCACAATTATGATTGAGGCACGCGTTGTGTGAAGGCCCCTAAATAGGGACTGTGTATGTTGTGTATAAAGGTGGGTATCCATATGAGCCAATGCCATGTGACGTAACGCCGAACATGTTACAGAGTGTTGCAAGATGACACGACACGCATTTTGACTTTTTTTATTTTTGGCCCTGTCAGTCACCTCGTAACGTAACCGAATGGGGTTACGCCACATACGTGGACTTGTTTTAGACGCTCATCAAAGAAGCCCTCAGTCTTTATCCGACTTCAGCAATATGAATGCCGATCTGCAGTTACAGCTAGCAGCAGCTTCATATATTTTTATTCACCACCATATTTTGAGCAAGAAAAAACAAAAATCCTCGCGTTGCTGGATCTTGAAATTATATCAAAGTGTTCCTCCTCCGTCGGCAGCAATCTCCATCCACGCATCATGCTTCTTAATTTTATTGAAATGGTCGGGATGTTGAGGATACCAAATTATAGTTTTTTTCATGAAAACGTTCAATTAAATTATTTTGTAGCTTCCTTAGACCACTCCATGGTCACATACACACAAAAAAAGATGCACACAAAAGCCAGACCACAACTCAAGACTAGACTACACAACACAGACGAATGACGACTGAAAAATAAGTTTGAAAGTTTCGAATGCAACAGTACACGATACACAACTAGAGCACCCGTCCCAACTTGTCGCTGCGCGTGACCGTGTCCTTTCTTTGATGCGACGGTTAAACCGACAAATGGTGGTTCGGGTTGTAACGGTTACGCGACTTAACTTTACGGTTAAGACGTTTGAATTTTTAAAACAATTTATTTAATATTTTAAAGAATCAATACTTAATTACTTAATACAAAAAATGAATGTTCATGCTCGTTGTTCTGTCACTTTTAAATTCAAATGTCGCGCGCTACACTGACATAGAGTAAGTGTTACTAATGGTTTCCGCCAGAAGACCAGAGGGGGGGAAGAAGAATGAGAGAAGGGAGAGAAGCTTGCATCCCTCTGCCACTTGTTTTTGAGTCCTTGAAGAGGCAAGAGGTCTCGAGAAAGCGAATTGCTTTCAACCCCTTGAAGAGACACGAGGTTTCTAAATATCCATTTTGTTTGTAAGTCCTTTGGGAGACACGAGGTCCCTAGAGGTGTTGTGTGTGAATACAGAAAAACGAAGCTTATGTTCCTGCATTATTGGAGAATAAAGGTAGGTAACTTTGCTTATTGTCAGTGCCCTATTTGTTCTGTTTTTTTTGTTATTCATTATAAAATAAATACACGTGGTATTTACATTTGGCCCATCGACCGGATTTTTATAGTTGTTTTGTTTTGTTATTAGTTGATACAGTCCATTTTTTGAAGTAATTTTACTTGTTTCCTTTAGTCTAGTAAATTTGTAATTGTTTATTGCCGTGTTGAGTCATTTAATTTCAAGGTGACGTTATTGCTTGTATATAACTAGGTACATACTCGAATTGCATATTGTTGAAATCACGTTTGCATATTGTTTAAATCGCGTTTAGGATTTTTTTTTGCGTTGAACAATGGAGTTGACTCAGCTAAAAAATAAGCGCGAAAGCGTTTATACACGAGTAGAAGCCATATTGCACGTGGCTCAACAGGTCAAAATAGACGCAGTAGTGGATTTAGATAGGTTGAATAGATTTGAGGTTCGTTTTGAGGCGTTGAATGAGTTGGTCAATCTATTTGATTCATTGCATTTGGACATCGTGTCGGTAGTTGATCGATCAGAGTTGGAGAGCGAGCATGAAATGCAGAACAAATTCGATGAACTGCAATACTCTATAAAAACTATCTATCGAGAACTGGGAGGTTATGCAAATAAAGCCGCTGAGAATCAAGCTCGATCCGTTTTTCACGGTAGTTCGAAATCGAGTCGAGCATCGAGTAAGTCGCGGTGTTCTGTCAAATCATCGAACGCTCGATCTCTCAGTGAAAAGGAAGTAACGAACGCAAACGCGATTATGTCAACTTCAAATTTAAACAGACATTTGAGGTTACCGAAAATCGAAATGCCAAAATTCGATGGAAATTGGAAAAACTGGCCAACCTTTTATGATCTGTTTAAAACAATGATTCATGAGAACGAATCATTGTCAGATATTGAAAAGTTCCAATATTTGAGTGCTTCGTTAGTGAAGGATGCAGCTGGCCTAATCAAGAATTTACCGCTAACGGGAAGCAATTATGGGATTGCATTCAAGTCTCTGGTCTCAAGGTATCACAATACCCGGGTTTTGTTGACCAATTATTGGCAGGGTATTGTACAGGCCCCCAAAGCAAATAGTGAATCTGCTTCTTCCCTACGAACGTTGTTGTCTGTATTCAGTGAAAATTTGGAAGCGTTGAAGCAGTTTGAACATGACATGTGGGATTTCACTAAATTCAACATGTTGCTGCAAAAGGTGGATATGAGTCTTAAGCAAAAATTTGAGCTTGAGTTTTGCGAATCGGACATTCCCAGTTTTAGTAGTTTATGTAGATTCTTGGAAAAGCAGTGTAAAGCAATGGAGACAACTGCCTTAACTTCCAATTATGTGACTAATAGAAGGCAGCATGTTTCAGCAACCACTGCTAGGCCCGCTTCGTCCTTTGTTACCAGCACAAAGCTTGTATGTGCTTATTGTAAGGAGGAGCACCCCATGCTCAAGTGTGATGGATTTCTATCTTTATCCTCTCATAAACGGTATACGTTCGCAAAAAAAAATAATCTTTGTTTTAACTGTTTATCAAACTCGCATGCCAGCAGGGAGTGCAAGTCATCAAGTTGTCGTGTATGTAATAAACACCATCATACATTATTGCACTTCCCAAAAGCACCGGCATCGGGAGATGAGAGTGACTCAAACAAGCCACCTGTGGAAGAGCCACAAGGTGCAGAGCAATTGCGTGTGTTGGCAAGTGTGGTAAAAGGGGAACAGTCCGTGTTACTGGCAACTATAATGCTATTAGTACGAGATAAAAATGGAAAGGTTAGGAGATGTCGAGCTCTCCTGGATTGTGCGAGTGAGGCTAATTTCATTTCGCAGCAGTGTGTTGAAAAATTGGGGCTCAACACCTCATCTCGTTCAGTGATGGTTCAAGGCTTGAACCAAATGAGCTCGCTTGCTAGCCAAGGCACTCTCAAATGTCGAGTAGAGTCCATTTATGAGCCAACAAAGTTAGAGTTGGACATGATTGTGATTCCGAACATTTGTTCCAAGATCCCTTCTGCTAAAATTGAGCAGTGCCACTGGCAACATATTCAGAACTTAGAGTTGGCAGATTCAGAGTTTGGTATACCAGGGGACATTGAAATTTTGTTGGGTACTGACGTTTATGCTCATGTGGTTAGACCTGGAATAAAGAGAGGGCCTCGAGGTGCACCAGTGGCCATCAATACTGTTTTTGGTTGGGTGCTTATGGGCAGTGTAGAACAGTCAAAGTCTCATTCTGTTGTGAATAGTTTATGCACGTTGGTCGACTTGGATCATACCTTGAAACAGTTTTGGAGCTTGGAACAGGTACCACAAGGTTTAGTTATGTCTCCGGAAGATAAAAAATGTGAGGAAATCTTCAAGAAGACTCAGCACCGAAATAGTGCTGGGAGATATATTTTAAATATGCCCTTTCGTGAGGGTACTCCGTGTTTGGGAGAATCTTTCAGTGTTGCATTGAGGCGGTTTTACTCCCTGGAAGCACGTCTTAGTAGGGATCCAGCGTTGCACAAGTCCTATTCGGAGTTTATCAGGGATTATTATGAGTCTGGCCATATGTCTCTGGTATCAGATGTAGCTGTGGAACCATCTGATGCATACTATATTCCCCATCATTGTGTGTTGCGTCCTCACAGCCTTTCGACCAAACTGCGGGTGGTATTTGATGCTAGTTCCAAAAGTACGAATGGTGTATCTCTGAACGATACGTTGTTAGTGGGAGCGAAGTTGCAGACAGATATTGCCACTGTGTTGTTGAAATTTCGCTCAAACAAAATTGCATTTACTGCTGACATTCGGCAAATGTATCGACAAATTTTAGTTGTAGATAATCATAGGGATTATCAAAGAATTCTCTGGAGGTTCTCAAAGGGGGAACCTGTACAGAAATATCGCCTTAATACTGTCACATATGGGGTCTCCTCAAGCCCACACATGGCAATCCGAACAATGATGCAGCTTTGTGATGATGAGGAATCATCTTTTCCATTGGCAGCAAAGCTAGTTCGGTCCGATCTCTATGTGGATGATGTAGTCAGTGGAGTCGACTCATTGTCAGAGGCTTTTGAGTTGCAACGGCAATTGATTGGGTTGTTTGCTAAGGGGGGTTTTGAATTGAAGAAGTGGGCCAGCAATAATTCGAAACTGTTGTCCACAGTATCAGCTGATAGTCAGCAACCTCGATCGTTAGATTTAAATGATCCATCAGTGTTGAAAATTTTAGGATTGCAGTGGTGTCCCATAGGTGATACATTCTCTTTTAATGTTGAACCTATTGATCGTCCGTGCACAAAACGAAATCTTCTTTCGGAATTGGCAAGAATTTATGACCCCCTGGGTTTTTTGTCTCCTGTTACCCTGTTGGCAAAGTATCTTATGCAGTGCTTGTGGGAGCAAAAAGTGGGATGGGATGATAAGCCCTCAAAGGATATTGTTGGTCAGTGGTCTCAGTATAAATCACAACTCAGTGCGCTAGCAGGTTTATCAATTCCCAGAGGCGTAAAACACGATAATATCATCAGTACAGAACTCCATGGGTTCTGTGATGCATCGGAGCGAGGGTATGCTGCAGTTGTTTACTTAAGACAAGTATCAGAGGAGGGTCAAGTTTGGATCAATTTTCTGTGTGCCAAGTCCAAGGTATCACCTTTAAAAAGAATATCGATTCCACGTCTCGAATTGTGTGGGTGTTTATTGTTGGCAAAGCTTCTGGAATTTGTGTGTCGGGTGTATGAAGGTCGTTTTGAGTTTAACTCTATGTATGCTTGGTCAGACTCTATGGTGGCACTTGCCTGGATAAAATCATCTTCCAATAGGTGGAAGACCTTTATTGGGAATCGAGTAGCAAGCATACAAGAGAAGATTCCTCCAGAGTCATGGCATCACGTAAGTGGACAAGAAAACCCAGCTGATTGTGCATCGAGAGGCATGTTACCTTCTGGGTTTTGTGAGCATCCACTATGGTGGGCGGGACCCGCCTGGCTAAATTTGGCAAGAGAAAATTGGCCCAAGTCGTTGCGTTTTGAGCCGCCAGAAGAGTGCCTGGCGGAGCAACGAACTCTCCCCGTACTAGTTACTTTGGCAAATGAGGAGTGGCTCAGTAAACTTTTGAATCGCTTTTCGCATCTACGGAAAATTCAGGGTGTTGTTGTATATTGTCAGCGGTTTGTGCGAAATTGTAGGGTGTCTCCATCTGACCGAACTACTGCATCTCTGACAGCCACCGAATTACAGGAGGCGCTTCATATGCTTATCAAATGTGCTCAAGGTGAAGTATTTCAAAGGGAAATAGCATCCTTGGTTAAAGGTGAGAGGTGTGCGAGGGCAATAAATAAATTAGCCCCCTTTCTGGATACAGAGGGTATCCTCAGGGTGGGCGGTCGCCTTCGTCAAGCTGATGTTCCAGTTGAAGTGAAACACCCTATATTGTTGCCCCGCTCACATCGTCTCACCGAGTTAATCATTGCACACACACACCATGTCAATCTTCATCCTGGTCCTCGCACATTGCGTCATTTGCTTTCGCAACAGTTTTGGATTTTGTCCCCTCGGAGAGCTATTCATCATGTTTTGTCAAGGTGCTATCGTTGCTTTCGAGTGAATCCTACTCCCATGGCACCGATGATGTCTGATTTGCCAGTTGCCAGGGTTTCTCAGTTGAAGCCGTTTTCACACAGCGGAGTTGATTTTGCAGGTCCAGTTTTGGTGACACAGGGCAGATATCGAGGTGTCCGAAAGGTGAAAGCATATATTTGTTTGTTTGTGTGCATGGCAACGAAGGCCCTCCATTTGGAAGTAGTGTCTGATCTTTCAGCTGAAGCCTTCTTGGCAGCTCTTCGGAGGTTTGTGGCTCGCAGAGGAAGATGTGACAATTTGTATAGCGATAGAGGTACCAACTTCGTCGGCTCAAATAAGCAGCTCTTAAACTATGCAAAGGGGGCAGCAGATGCTTGTACCATTAAGTGGCATTTCAACCCCCCATCAGCTCCGCATTTTGGAGGTCTGTGGGAGGCAGGAGTGCGCTCAGTCAAGACTCATTTGCGAAGGGTGATCGGTTTGCAGATTCTGACCTTTGAGGAAATGTCCACGTTGCTTGCTCAAGTGGAATCAGTTTTGAATTCTCGACCATTGTGTAGTGCGAGTACTGATCCAAATGATCTGTTAGCCCTATCCCCAGGACATTTTCTTACAATGGAACCGTTAGGTGCTCCTCCTGATGCTGATTTGACTTTGTTAAGTATGAATCGCTTGTCACGCTGGCAGCTGGTGCAAAGGATCCACCAGGACTTTTGGCGCCGCTGGAAGAACGAATACCTGCATACACTGCAGCAGCGTGGTAAGTGGGATACTGTGCAAACGTCCCCCCCGATCGGAGCTTTAGTTGTGATTAAAGATGAGACTTCGTCACCTCTTGTTTGGAAGCTCGGACGCATTATGCAACTATACCCAGGCCGTGATGGTATAGCTCGGGTAGCTCAAGTTCGCACTAGTAGTGGCACTTTTGATAGGCCTCTGACGAAGTTATGTCTGTTGCCATCGCAGTAATACGTCCGCCTTGAAATTTTTTTGTACAGTTAATTATAAATCCAATAGCTTCAGTTTTTTGTTTTTTGTGCTTATTGTAAATTTTTGTTTCGTTTGTTTATTTGAGAAACAATATAATTGTGAAAATAAATCCTTATTTTGGTGGGCGGAATGTTCATGCTCGTTGTTCTGTCACTTTTAAATTCAAATGTCGCGCGCTACACTGACATAGAGTAAGTGTTACTAATGGTTTCCGCCAGAAGACCAGAGGGGGGGAAGAAGAATGAGAGAAGGGAGAGAAGCTTGCATCCCTCTGCCACTTGTTTTTGTGTCCTTGAAGAGGCAAGAGGTCTCGAGAAAGCGAATTGCTTTCAACCCCTTGAAGAGACACGAGGTTTCTAAATATCCATTTTGTTTGTAAGTCCTTTGGGAGACACGAGGTCCCTAGAGGTGTTGTGTGTGAATACAGAAAAACGAAGCTTATGTTCCTGCATTATTGGAGAATAAAGGTAGGTAACTTTGCTTATTGTCAGTGCCCTATTTGTTCTGTTTTTTTTTTGTTATTCATTATAAAATAAATACACGTGGTATTTACAATGAATAATACAATATACTAAAAATAAGACGATCAACCTACATGTGATCTAATGTCTAGCACGCGATGTGCAGAGTACTTAACTCGGAACAAGAATGAACGGTCTTATCCCTGTGAGCAGCCTCTTTATACACTTCACTTCAGGCGTGGCACTTATTGTCTCTGGATGAAACAAAGGATCTGCTGATGTAGATTCTCACAGTGATATTCCGTCCGACTTGCTGTTTGAGCCTGCATATTTGTTGGCTCCTTTCTGACTACGGCTGACTCAGCGGTTCTTACGGTGGGAAGGCGACATTGTACCATAACGGGCCACTGTTTGGGCTCCATTTATCTCGCGTGTCTAGTTGGTTACGGGTAATATGCAACAGTTTTTCGTCTCCACTAGCCGTATTGTAACATGTTTGCGGTTACGTTACGAGTGATTTGATACAAGTGGATACTGGCCTTAATGGACCCCACAAGCACAACTTTTTTTTCATATAGACATTGCTGTCTTTGTGAATTACACCCAACGGTAAATAAACCAGTTCTAAAACTATACTGGACTGGTTTGTTTGTAGTAGGCTTGACGAACAGAAGAATAAACAAGTTTACTAAATCTGGGAGTAGGTATGTCCATTGCCTACGAAATGTATGTGTGAGTCAACAGTAAGGGTTTATTTTAAAATTACTACACATATTTATCAATTATACATATGTTATGGTAGCGAATTTTCATAGAAATGTTTTTCATATTACAATTATTATTAAGTAAGAAGTTAACTAAAGTTAAAAAAAAGATAATATGCCTGTTAAGTAAAACTGTGATAGGCAAAATTGAAATTATTATCAAGTAAATTTAACATAACCAAAATATCATGCCTTACGTTTTTCGATTTATTTGGGTAATCATTACAGTCTAAAGGTAATGTCGTCCTGTCGTCGTAACTGACTTGTCTGCAATAGCCCTTTTTATTTCACAATGGCTTTTTAGTGAATTTTCTTAGAAAAAATTCACTAATGAGGAGATCTCGACTTTTGAATTTTGAAAAAATTTCTTCAAATGAGCGCGATCTAGGACGCCTAGAACCCATATCCGGGATCAGTTTCAATTTTTATATGTATATTATATATATATATATATATATATATATATATATATATATATATATATATATATATATATATATATATATATATATATATATATATATATATATATATATATATATATATATATATATATATATATCACACCGATAACTCAAAAAATCATGGACCGATTTTGATAAAATTTAGCATGTGCCTTCCTTTTGTAAGTGGCTTGGATAAGTTCGTTAGCCAGAAAAATCGGACCAGGTTTTCCAGAAAAATTTTGGGTTTTCTTTCAAAAAAAAATTTATCTCAAAAAATAGGAAAGCCATGGCAACCAAATTTGGTACGTAAATTTACGACATTAAAAGGAAACTATATACCAAAATCTATATTTCTATGTTAAAAGAAAAAAACTTATAAAAAAATATATCGTGCCAGATCATTTCTATGAAAATTCACTACCATAACGCACTTGCTGCGTCCAGACTTTTTATACTCATGAATTAGGGCAGTTTTTCCAGAAATTTCGATCTCAATCTACCTCTTTTCATTTTCCAAATATATGCGCTTCAAATAATATTGTTAAAGAGCTATGATGTTCCAGAATATATCCAAAAAAGCTTGTCCCTTCAATTTTATTTTGCAAGCCTTTTTATTCTGTCACATCTCCTAGCTTAGTTTTATTCATATCCTTGTTCTCTAGATCCGCATTTCAAAAGCTTCTATGCGCTTCATGTCCTACTTATAGAAAGTCCATTTCGTAACCAAAATATCACATACCCATACGTATAATTTACTGAATTTGTTCCTCAGGGACAAGTGAAATCGTTTTTAGTTAGGAAAGTATTTTGTCTTTTATTTATTTTTAGTTCTTTGCTATATTTACCAATCATGAATACTATAAAGGTACGTGAATATTTCTACTTGTTCAAATTGTTGTCATTTTCGTTTTAAATTTATTTTTGGAACTCTCATCTTACTTAGCTTTACCAATTTTATTTCAGTGAATTTTATACTTTAATTTGTTTTAACAACGCTTTCACTCTACAGAACATCCTATCCAATGCTTTTAGTGAATTTTTATTTAAAAAAAAATTCACTAATAGAGATGTATCGATGGTGAGACTTTGCAAAATTTTTTGCAAATGAGCGCGAATTTGGGCCCCTAGAACCCATATCCGGGGTCAGTTTCGATTTATATATATATATATATATATATATATATATATATATATATATATATATATATATATATATATATATATATATATATATATATATATATATATATATATATATATATATATGTATGTATGTATGTATGTATCCAACCGATAACTCAACAAATAATTAACCGATTTTGATAAAACTCGGCAAGTGCCTTTCTTTTATTAATAGCTTGGACGAGTTCGTTAGCCAGAAAAATCTGACACGGTTTTCCGGGAAAATTTTGGGCTTTCTTTCGAAAAAGAAATTTTTTTCTCCAAAAATTACAAAGATATTTCTATAAAATTTGGTGTATATATTTCTCTGGGAAAGACCCAACTATGTGCCAAAATTCAGCTTTCTAGGGTTACAGAAAATTGAGCTAATCAAATTTGAAACATTTGTGTTTAATATCAACGCTTTTTATTGTCAATACCTTGAGATCTGAGATATGAGATCTGGTATGTGGTTGCCGTGGTAACGGAACATTTGATATTATTGCGCAGGTCTGTTAGACGCTGTAACTGATGTCGTATGGTATTGGTATGAGATTATTTATATGTTTATTTGTTTCGACGAATTATTTGTGTCATTTGGAAAATTTTTATATACAAGTGCAAATTATTCCTTTATTAATGTTAGTGGGTGGATTAAACAGTGTTTGTTATGTTTTATCAACATATATAAAAGATCGAAGTTTTACAAAAGGGCTGATATGCAACAGGTTAGTTCTTACTCTCTAATGCTTTGGAGGTAGTTTTAGTTAAGTTTATGGTTTAACGGTCCATAATTTTTAGCTAATTTTCGTACAAAAAATTCGTCAATGAGGAGACCGCGACTTTAGGCTTTTAAAAAAAATTTCAAATGAGCACAAACTAAGCCCCCTGGAATCCATATCCGGGTTTACGTTCAGTTTTGATCTGCTTACATATATATAGGGTGACGTGTTTCTACAGTAAAGCTGAATATAATTATTATTATACAAGAGAGGAGAAACAATTGTATAAGTTAATTATAGGGTGTTTTGAGCTGCATCTTATAAAATTATTTTGACAATCACCGGCTGGCGCACAAGTCGATCGTTGGTGACCCCTACAGTTTTTCTTCGAACAGCCTTATTTTATTGCATTTTTTATCGAAATATGTTTGTAAGAAATAAATCCAGACGCAGTAAGTGCGTTTTGGTAGCAAATTTTCATTAAATGCTTCAAATTTCAATAACTCAATTTGCTATTAACCTAAGATATGTTGGTTAGAAAACCAACGTTTAAGGTATATTGTCGGAAAATTTTTGTATATTTTCAAACAATAAGTTATTTTGATAAAATATGGCACATTGTTTCTACTATCTGGGTTATACCGGTAACCAAATTGATGACTGCTTGCATTAAATAGACATATTTGATATTCAAAGCATTTTCATAAAAATTCACTGCCATAACGCACTTGCTGCGTCCAGAGTTTTTTTTTGTCCTACTTTCTACTACCAGCTCTGTCATCGGCGTACCTTATGCGATGTAACCGTTGTCTATTTATTTTAATTAATGTTGTCTTTTCAATCTATCTTCTGTAAATTAGTTGAACAAAAACGGCGATAATGAGTAGCCTTGCAGACAGAACACCTGTTATAACGCTTTTATTACTTCACTTTCTCTGGCCGGGACAAATCTTGCAACCGAAACCTTGACGAGTTCTAATTAATCTAGAGCTTTGAAATTTGGCAGCCGTCTATATGTCCGGTGATAATGCAACAGAGTATATCTAATATTGTTCTAAATCCAAGATGACGGATGTCGCAAGATGGCGGACTACTTTTTTCTTCATAACCATCTTGAAATATGTATAAGATAAAAAGGTGTGACGAGTAAAACTTGTTAAACTATATATATATATATATATATATATATATATATATATATATATATATATATATATATATATATATATATATATATATATATATATATATATATATATGTATATATGTATGTATATATATATATATATATATATATATATATATATATATATATATATATATATATATATATATATATATATATATATATATATATATATGTATATGTATGTAAAAAATATATAAAGTAATGTTTCCATCCTAAATATGAATTCTGTTTTGTTTCAAAAAAAAAAAAGGGCGGATGTTTTCTATGAAATTTTGTTTCTCCATATTCTTGGAATATAACACACTACATAAAACCCACCGCTGTCTGTTTTGGTGTCCAAGTAAAAATAATGTACCGTTATTCCCTGTCAATAACCCTTGCAGATGAAGCAGTAAAAAATACAAACAGATAGGCTATTTATGAAACCAGTGACAAGTCACAACTTTTACCAAACAGCTGTCGGGTCTTACACACAATTATGTCTGTTTCAAAAATTGACCACGGTGGTCCCTTTTATAGGCCCCGACAATTTTAGTTACACGAACTAAAAAAAATACACACGTGCATATAGTATGTATATCAGGACATCGTCATAAAATTTGTTATTTATACTATTTAAGAGGTGGAGAATCCGAAAAACCACGTCTCTAAATTGTCGGGGCGCGTGTATGGCCCGACAAGTTGGGAAGACCCGACCAATCACGTCCATGCATGTGGTTTGTCCCCATTATTATACGGACACACACACACATACAAATATATATATATATATATATATATATATATATATATATATATATATATATATATATATATATATATATATATATATATATATATATATATATATATATGTATATGTATATGTATATGTATATATATATATATATATATATATATATATATATATATATATATATATATATATACACACATTTGTGTGTGTGTCTGTGAGTACAGAATTTTTCTGGCGGCCTGTCATCTGTTTAACGTTAGGAGTCGTGAAGTGATTGATGTCGTGTGCACTTGTTAACAACGCAATTATGTCAATTTGTGATAGAAAGCGTAAGTATTGTGCTAATATCATTTGTATGTGAATGACATAAGTATTTAGGTGTAACCTATTGATTTTACAGTGATAGTTGTGATATATATTTCAGTTCAGTTTTTGTCTGTACTGACATAAATTTCCAGTATCACTGGTGACACTTTGGGCACATGTCACATAATTCCCTGAATTTTTTTAAATTATTTTAATAACGAGGTAAAAATGGGGACATTTGTCGTTTGTTTATTACGAGTAAAATATTAGGTAGTACGTCAAGCATTTTTTGAATGTTTATTATTTTGTTTTAGGGCCTTAGCCGCGGAAAGAGCTCGAGGATATCCTGGACGATTGGGATTTGGATGACTCAGATGTCGATAGTAGTCTGGACGAAATGGATATTAGTGATGAGGAAGAGTTACTACCAGGTAATAATGATATTATGCATGATTTCCTGTCGACACACAAAGTAACGATGAATATGACCCGTCAGATGAGGAGCCACTTGCTAACCTTCTACCAGCTTCTAGAAAGAAGTCGATACGTTCTATCAATTTTCATCCAATTGATGCCGATATTAATTTCAATGATGGTATTAATGAGCATGTCACAGATCCAACCGATTATTTTCGCACAAGAGGGAAGTTGAGAAAACTGGCCGTTCCATGAATACTTCCGCTAAAGAAATAAGACAATTGTTTGGTTGTTCACTGCTAATTGGTATTTACGGTTTACCACGTATTAGACTAGACACAAAAGTTCCAATAGTTTCTGAAAATATTAGTAAAAACCGTGTCTTTCGTCTGCGGTCTAGTCTAAAGCTTGTTGATGACAATGACATTACTGCAGAAAGAAGAAGCCTTGGCAGGCTTTGGAAAATACGGCCACTCCTAAACATGGTTCACAAAGGTTGTTTCGAAAATAAAAGAACAAAACATATTTCAATCGATGAACAAATGATACCATTTCACGGCAAAGTTTTAATGAGGCAGTTTGTTCGAGGGAAGTCCAATCCAGTTGGACTGAAAAAATTCGTGATGACTACTCCTGGCATACCACTGAATTTTCACTTGTACGAAGGTAAAGGCGCTTCCGTGGAGTCGGCAATATTTCCAACTCCAAAAAACTTGATGTTAGAGGAAAGATGGTATTGGAACTCGCTGATCCCCTGCCTGTGGGAGTCTCAGTATTTACTGACATGTACTTTACTTCCATTCCCTTGATTGAAACAGTTTCGTCTAGATCAATTACATTAAGTGGAACAATTATGGTAAACAGACTTCCTAAGGATGCAGATTTTGTTACAGATTATGTTTTGAAGAAGAAAGGAAGAGGTTCTCATGATCAAATAGTCAGAGAAGATTCAAAAGTAACTATGGTAAAATGAATATTTTGCCTCTTCATTTTGCGGTATTGTTACAGAAGGAATAATATGTCGAGGGTGGTTGAAAGTGGATCGTAAGTACATTGATGTCAAGCATCCCCTGGTTGTTGGAGAATACAACACCAACATATGTGGGGTCGATCTTTTAGATAGAGTTATTGGAAAATATCCCATGAGAAATAGGAGAAACAAATGGACTATTCATTCAATATTTCATTTCATAGACTTCGCTGCAGCTGCTGCCTGGCAGCAATACCGAAAAGATGCCGGTAATGAACGTTTACCATAAAAATAAATTATGGATTATTTAGATTTTCAGTTTTCCTTGGCAAAATCACTGAGTTTTCAAAGTGATGAAATTGACAATGATCCATATAATTTAGGTGACATATCAGATGAAGACGTTCCCTCGCTTCAAAAGGAAAGACGAATTGGCCCTGTGCCAGATAAGAGAAACAGGTTGAACGGTAACAAACATTTGCCGGACTTATATGAAATGTGCTCAGCATTCACGGTCTGTGTCGTTATCCACAATGTGGGAAATTAACTAATGTGAAATGTATATCATGTGAGGTGTTCCTGCGTTGTTCTGTTCAAAGAAATTGTTTTAAAAAATTTCACCAATAAAAATAAATTCTTGATGACCTAATTTGTGTATTGGTACAAACCCAAAGTATCATATATGATAACCCTTTTTTTTTCAAAAAGTATTATAATTATTGATAAAAATCTATGTTTTGTGGTCATTGAAGCCAAGATAACACAAAAAATACACATTGGTGATTAATTTATAGTTCCGTTGGCTCTTGGGTCCGAAGAGGTTATCAAAGCTAAAGTTCCTCGTGGTGGAAATACAAGATACTAGATTGTTGAAAGTGTTTATGCAGTACGAATTTTCTGGTGTCTTATTGTTGCCTGTAGTATATACATATACATATACATATACATATACATATACATATACATATACATATACATATACATATACATATACATATACATATACATATACATATATACATATATACATATATACATATATATATATATATATATATATATATATATATATATATATATATATATATATATATATATATATATATATATATATATACACTTAAATCAGTTCCTTTAGTTAATAAATGACAAAGCCTCAAAGTTGCAGCCAAAGATAGTGGCGTCACTTTTTACAGAACAGAGTGCATATAAGTCCACTTGGAGAACCTAAATCATCACAACACATCTTTATAAACACCTCACGTTCGTTTCACTAACAAATTTAGCGTCATCAGGGGATGAAAAATTCTAAAGTACTTACAACTAGATGTCACCTTTTATACGGAGTTTTAGATAGAGAGCGATACCGAGAGGGAGACGAAATCGCAGGCCAATTTTCTGTGTGTTATACTTTTATTGCCGAACGACGTTTTCGAGCTTCCTTTATAGGTTTACCTGACAAGTTACGGAATATTTATCTATATCAAAGATAGATCGCAAACAAAGGACTATAAATGAGTGGCGGCGCTTGGATTACTGAACTTTTATTTTTTATTGCCCTACAAATGTAAATACTCTCGTACGCATCTAACTTCGCTGGTTGTCTATCATTTTTGACAACTTTCAGATTTTCTTTACCTATGTGGTGGTTATTATCCCAAACATGTTTTGCCACGCATTACTTGTCTACACTACCGTATCTCAGCTGTGCCAGATGTTTCCTGAATCTGGTCTCAATAGTTCTCTTAGTCTGCTCTACGTATTTAAGGTTATGATCTTAACAACTTATCTCATAGATACTCGACATTTGAGTGGCTTTATCTTTATCTTTCATATTACTTAACAAATTTTTCTCGAAAAAGTTAGCTGCAAATCGGCTTTCTTAAAAATGCCCTCGAGACCCCTTGTGATGTGCGTTGCAAAAGGTAGGCATACAATTTTTTTCTCTACTTTATATTTCCTGAATTTCGTGGATTCCACTAACATTTTCTTTGTTCTGTGTATTAATTACTTTCTCCACTAAGCAATCCGAACGTCTGTTATATTTAGCCACGGTTTTAATGTACTCTACTATATCTACTTTTACTTAAGAGAAATTTTAATCTATTTACTAAGAAATTTAAACAGGCCGTTTTACTGCAAACGTATAATGAGAGTCGTTTGGAATTTAACTTATGGTGGTAGTTACCTTCGTGTGGACATCTAATTCAAGAGCCATTAGTTTTAATAACTAGTACATGTAGAAAGGGAAGTTTACTGTCAACTCCTAATTCGTGGGTAAATTTTATTGAACTTAAATTGACAGTTGAGTCTTTTAATAAAGTCATCCACTTTTCATATATTTGTGTTAAATAATGCAAAACTATCGTCCACATCACGAAATCGTACTCTAGGAAAATCCTCACAACGCTTCACATCTGGCCACGTCCATTTCACCAATGTATATGCATGTTGAGTAGCTAGGCTGTTGTACTGGAATTAAGGGTTTAAGGGTTATAAACTTCAAAATTATATTTATTTTTCAACTAAATTACTGCTACAACTGTATTCATATAGTTCTTTGGTTGACAAAAGAAACTGAAGATTGTAACAGTTGTTTTATTCATTACCGTAACTCCCTTACTGACATAACGAGAGCCTCAAAGGACGCTTAAACAAGATCAGGTGGTTTCATTATTGAACAACAATTCAAGTTTTGTTTTTGAAAAGATTTGTTGAAAATTTGCCGTTGAAAATTACCATCGTAGCGCTCTTACTGTATTTCCTTTTTATTTACATTGAGAATTAAGTGTTCGCGAAGGGAATATTTGTCTATGAGAAAAGATCGTTATTTTGCGGCAGTGTACTACTAGAATATTGAGCCGTTAAGCAATGAGAACAACAGAGTGTTAGAAATCTAAAAATATCTATATATTTAAGACGTAGTTCTCATTGGTAAAGGCACAAATCAAGCTTGGAAACTTCCAGAAGGTCTTAAGGAGAACTGTTGTCTTGTTGCCAACACCTGAGCCCGCCTCCCGATCCACACTTCGCGGTAGCCCTTGGGACCTTCAACGAATGAGATTCAAACACGCGCGACAAACTCGGTAAGGGAGTTTAGTTGAAACAAAACCGTTCGATCACGGCAAGAGTGGATACACTCTCAGACAAGCCAGTAGAGTGCAAGGCAGCGTCTTCACGGCGTGTATACTTGGTTTAGTTATGTGTAAAGTGGTTTAAATAGTTTGAATTAAATCAGTAATTGTAACGGCCCTTTAAAAGTATTAAACGGTAGGTTTTGAATAAACCTTTTAATGCAGCGGCAGTTTTCTAACTGCATTCTTTGTTATAATTGCAGGGTTTCGGATTCAAGTTTACCTTTACCTCCGGGTTCTTTGTTACCTTTGCTGTTCAAGTTCTCCGTATACCGTTACCGTTTAAATACACCTTTGCTGTCCAAGTTCTCAGTTCAGATCCAAGTTTACCGTTCAGATATACCTTTGCTGTCCGAGTTGACCGTTCAAATACACTGTTGCTGTTCGAATTCATGTTTACGTCTGTCTTCACGTCATTTTCACATTTAAGTTCCACCCATTTGTATACTTTCTTCTGATCGACACCTCTATCAGCTTTCTCTGACAACTACTGGCTCCTCTCTTGGGGGTAGTTAAGTGCTTTTGGTAAGCGCTGCTGATGCTGCCCTGGCAGCTCTTAGATTTCCGTCTGCAGGCAATCAACACCTGTGGAGGCCTCGTCTGAAGGCCTGACATCAGCCTGTGAACCGCTGGAAGTGCCACTGCACTATGTGTCAGTCATTTACAAGTTTCTTGAGTGATTTTTTTAGACTTTAACCAAACGTGAACTTTTCTACATCCACAGAATTTCTTATTAAATTGCAATGTAATTTTTAAAAACTCAGTCAAAACATCAAAATCCTAATCAGTGATATTGATCGTTATATATATTTTCTTTTAGATAGTGGCGTCACTTTTTACAGAACTGAGTGCATATAAGTACACTTGGAGAACCGAAATCATTACAACACATCTCTATAAACGCCTCACGTTCGTTTCACTAACAAATTTAGCGTCATCAGAGGATGAAAAATTCTAAACTACTTACAACTAGACGTCACCTTTTATACTGAATTTTAGGTAGAGACCGATATCGAGAGAAAGACGAAAGCGCAGGCCAATTTTCTGTGTGTTGTACTTCAATTGCCGAACGAGGTTTTTGAACTTCCTTTATAGCTTTGCCTGCCAAGTTTCAGAATATTTATCTGTATCAAAGACAGAGCGCAAACAAAGGACTTTAAATCAGTGGCGTCGCTTGGTTTAATGAACTTATGTTTTTTATTGCCTTACAAATATAAATAGTCTCGTACGCATCTAACTTCGCTGGTCGTCTAACATTTTTGACAAGTTTAAGATTTTGTTTATCTATGTGGTGGTTATTATCCCAAACATGTTGTGCCACGCATGACTTGTCTACACTACCGTATCTCAGCTGTGCCAGATGTTTCCTGAATCTGGTCTCAATGGTTCTCTTAGTCTGCCCAACGTATTTAAGATTATGATCTTTACAACTTATCTCATAGATACCCGACATTTGAATAGCTTTATCTTTCGTATTACCTAACAAATTTTTCTCGAAAAAGTTAGCTGCAAATCGGCTTCTTAAAAATGCCCTCGATACCCCTTGTGATGTGCAAAAGGTAAACATACAATTTTTCTCTCTACTTTAAATTTATGGTTTAACGGTCTATCATTTTTAGCTAGTTGTCATAAAAAAAATTCGTTATTGAGGAGACCGCGGCTTTTGAATTCTAAAAAGATTTCTTCAAATGAGAGCAAACTAGGCCCTCTAGAAACGATATCCGAGTTTACTTTCTGTCTGTTTACATATATACAGTGTGACGCATTTCTACGGTAAAGCTCAATATAATTGTTGTTATGCAAGATACGAGAAAAACTTGTATAGGTTACCTATAGGGTGTTTTGAGCTGCATCTTATAAAATTATTTTGACAACCACAGGATGGCCCATAAATCGTTGGTGATATCTACTTTTTTTTTTAACATTCCTTATTGCATCTTTGCATTTTTCATCGAAATGTTATGCATGTTTGTAAAAAAAATCGAGACGCAGTAAGTGCGTTTTAGTAGCGAATTTTCATTAAACTCTCCAAAATTTAATAACGCAATTTGCTATTAACCTAAGGTGCGTCAGCTAGGAAATGAGTTTTTTTGGAAATGTTTTAAGTTTATTTTCGGAAAATTTTTGTACATTTTCAAACAAGTTATGTTGGTAAAATAAGGTACATTGTTCCTACTATATATGATATACCGGTGACCAAATTGATTCCTGCTTACATTAAAGAGATATATTTTGTATTAAAAACATTTTAAGAAAATTCACCATAACGCACTTGCTGCGTCCAGACTTTTTATTTTTTAAATCCGTTCGAATCTACTCATAAAAAGATCTGCAATAAAAGGTCACAATGGATTGCCCATTACCGAGCCTTCGGTCTGTTCAAAATACTCATTGTTAAGTTGGAAAATATTTTGTTTTATACAAGGGTAGTTAGAGTTAAATATTCTTTGCAAACGTCATCACTTATATTGTTCAATTTTAACAACTGTTCCAAATACTCTAAAGTTTGTTTCGTGGGTACACTGGAAAACAATGACGACACATCAAATGATAACAAAATCTCACCTTCCAGTAATTTTACATCTTTAACTTTGTTAATGAAATCAAGCGAATTTAGCACTGAAAAACTTTTCTGTTTAATAGGTAAGTTTTTAAACTCATTTGACAGCCGCTTAACCGAATTATAAGTCCCGACTTTTCTCCTTGTGTGATAAAAATCCAATTTAAAACTATCCCGACATGCAACACACACAATAGATATAAGAGAGTATGAAAAAAACCAATATGTTTGCAAAAAGTTAAAAGGAGTGTGAATAATTTTCGCTTTAAAGTCTTGTAAAACATATGTATGCTCTTCGATTATTCTATTTTGATAAATATGAAAAAACTACCGAGCAGACTGGCTTTAATTAACGCAGAGATAAACTATAAACAAGCTGAATAGGCAAATCAGTTACATTCGTTAATAAATGACAAAACTATAAAATTGCAGCCAAAATTAGGTGCTTCATTTTTTATGGAATTCAGTTTATAGATAATGGTATTTCTATTTGTAGGATATCCAGGAAAAACTCCTAATGTAGACTCCTGCAAAGCAGAAACTGGTAAAGCAGGAACTCAAGCACAAGCTGGTGCAGAAGGTGCAGCATTCAGAGACTTTGAGCGACAAAAATTTTGGTCGGATTATGAATCTGATTACGAGCGTTTTGCTCCATCAACCTCAGGTAACAGTCAATTCATTTTTAACTTTAATAATGCCCTCGCAATATGAACCATTATTAAGGTAGGTTCGTACACTCTCAAATTGCGTAATCACCGGGAAACGTATCCTGTAGAAAATATATTAATGGCAAAGAGCGTGCACCAGGTACGGTCCAACTTTAGAGTCGACGCATACAGGATCAAGGACGGCAAGTACTGCAACGACGCTAGAACCGCCAACCGCCCTTAGTAGTAGGAGTCAAAGTCGAGCCACGAACGAGTAACGGTATGTAGATGCAGAGTAGCTAAAGAACCTTCACGCGACCGCGATTATTTTATTATTCGCATTAACCCTTAAAAATGCAATACTAATTTCTAGTGTACATTTTAATTGATAATAAAGTCTTAAGTTTAGCTCACTTCTTTTAACGCGCCCATTAACGAAATAGTAATATTTACATGGTGCCGAGATTATTTACATGGTGTCGAAAACCGGGAAAGGGGCTCGGGACGCGAAAGTATAGTCGTAAAACGTGTAGTGAACGTCGAGGTGAATAAACAAAGTTAATAACGTTTGTGCAGTAAGAAATAAAATAGAACGCGTTGTAAGAACAAGTTGCCGGTCGCAACTAACGAAGCTACTCAAGAACGGTAAAGAAAACATAGCTAACGTCGATGAACCCATCGAAGAACTCGTAGTAATTCGAGACCGAATTAACGCCGCAAATGACAATTTAAATCGTGCTAATCAAACAGTGCTAACGTTGTTATCAGAAGAAGAGTATAAAAACTAGTTTGACAAGGTTGCTGAGTATCAAGATCAAGTGGCATCTCTGATATCAAGGCTGCAGATAAGAATAAGTAAACAACCCAGTGAAGGCTTCATTCCTAATCACACCTACATTAATGAAAGTAACGATACCGAAAGAAGAGTAAACAAAGGTCACGTCAAGCTTCATAAATTAGAACTTCGCAAATTTAACAGCGAGTTATCGGATTGGACCTTGTTCTGGGAACAATTCAGGACAGCAGTTCATGAAAATGAAAGTTTAAGTGCTGTGGCCAAGTTTAGTTATCTGGAACAGGCCTTTGTAGGGAAAGCTGCAATAACGATCAGTGGTCTAACATCTAAAAAATCATATGATGACGCTATCGCTTTATTAAAACACGAATTTGGTAACAAACAACGAATGATAGACAGCTATTATGAAATGCTTTTATCAATAACGTCTGTTAAAAGTAGAATAGATTGTGCTGGTTTTCGTGGGTTATATAATACAACGCCATCGATAACCCGCAGTTTAGGATCCTTGGGAGTGAATGCTAACGAATATGGAATGATGGTAAAGTCCGTTATTCTCAACTCAAATCCGTACGCACTGAAAATCTAATATCATAAGAAACATCCCAACAGCGATTTTGAAGAACCACCCAGTATCGATAAGCAAATTGGGCTTCTATTAGAATATTTAAAATTGGAAGTGGAGTCATTAGAAATATCGCAATCAACTTCAACGTCAAAAGCATCAGCCATTTATAAAAACGAAAAACGCGGGAAATATGAATTCCGAAGATCCTCTGGTAATCAAACGTCACCTTCACAGAATGTATATACTGCTGCTGGATTATTAATGACAGTGAACAAGTGTGTTTTTTGCAAGTCTGAAGAACACAATTCTGAGAAGTGTAATAATACAGTCACCGATGTGAACAAGAGGAAAGACATTTTAAGGAAGAACCGTCGATGCTATCGCTGCACTAAACCCAACCATAATTCAAAAGAGTGTAGAAGTAAAATTATTTGTGATATATGTAAAAGCAGGCACGCAACTTCAATGTGTGACCCGACCTACCTGAAGCGAGATGATGGAAAAGAAAGTAACGCTCCAATAACAACAGCAAGTTTGTTTGCAAAAAACACTGAGAACAATGAACAAGTGTTTTTACAAAATGCCAAAGCCTATTGTCTTCCAGTGAAAACGTAAATAAAAACGCGTTTATTTTATTTTTTTATTATTGACGGAGGTTCACAGCTCACATACGTTAAAGAAAATGCGTCTCGTAAACTGGGACTTAAAATTCTAGAAACTGTCGATTGTCAATTAACGAAATAGTAATCTTTACATGGTGCCGAGATTATTTACATATCCCTATTGGTCTTCTTGAAATAAAATCGTAATATTATATAAAATAGGCCAATAGATATTAGTTTCGCAATTCACGGGTGTATGAACCTAGCGTCAAAGTATTAGGCTGTAAAGGGAGAAGAAGGTTTAATACTATATATTTTTTACTGGCCGTACCGATACTTCGTACGCGCAAACTACTGAAAAACGTTCCATACTGCTTTTAGTAAATTTACATTAAGAAAATTCACCAATAGAAGTGTGTGTGTGTTTTGTTTCTTCAACGTCGGCCTATTTCCGCGACTCTGGCCAATAAGCGACGCCAGGGAGCAGTTTCACCTTACTATCATGGAAATTTTGCCGAAGGAGGGTAGGGATCTTTAATGTGCCCAACATCTCATGGACACGGAACCGACGGCTTTACGCCCCCTCCGAAGGGCGGAACGTGCAGGCATTCAACTTGCTCAAACACAATGTCAGAACCTCGGTTGATGTTAATGTTACAGTTTGTACTGAAAAAGTGAAAGGAGAACCCTGGGATCGAACCCAGTACCTTTCGGTTCAGAGGTACACGTTCTTACCTCTTAACCACCGAGGCTCTACAAATAGAGGTATCGATGGTAACACTTTTATAGGACCATAGAACCCAAATCCAAGCTCCGTCGTCGGTTTTGAATGTTATATATATATATATATATATATATATATATATATATATATATATATATATATATATATATACATATATATATATATATACATATATATATATATATATATATATATATATATATATATATACATATATATATATATATATATATATATATATATATATATATATATATATATATATATATATATATATATATATATATATATATATATATATATATATATATATATATATATATATATATATATATATATATATAATATATATATATATATATAAAATATGTGATACAGTTTATTTAGAAAAAAAATATACATACAAAAGATTTTAAATTAGTGACTCGAATAAACACACTGAAGTATCTAAAAAGCTACTTGTGCGTAGAAACACGGATGGCTTGCCAGTGGGGCCATGACCTCAATCCCAACAGTGTTATGCTACATCTACACTTACACCCCCCCCCCATGTTGTCGCCATGGGGGAGGCTAGGCTAGGATTAAACAGTGGTCTGCAATGATAGACTGAAGGCAACCCAGGCTGGTGGTCCACTGCAGAATTCGGGAGATCGTGAAGTAACCCATGCTTGGAATGAGGTCAGAATGCGCGAGCCTGCGAATCCACACGGACGGCAGATTTGGGGTAATCCTAGACCATGAGGCATGGCGGGGGAGACGCCGGCCCGCTTGCGGGGCGCGCTCGTCTGGTTCACGGGTGGAACTGGTGTGAGGCAGGCGCGCGTGTCTACTCTAAAGGACAGTGAGTAGGTTACAGTATTTATCTCGGGGTTCACGCAACCGTCTTCCAGGCCGAAATGTACGCAATAGTGTACTGCGTGCGAGAAAATAAGACGAGGGGCTACACCAAGCAGCTCTTCATAGCCATAGACAGCCAGGCAGCCCTCAAGGCTCTAAGTTGCCGACGGGTAAACTCCAGGCTGGTTAATGAATGCCATGACGAGATCATTGACTTGGCCGGGCAGAAACAGGTTACCCTCATCTGGGTCCTGGGCTACTGGGGGGTCAAAGGCAATGAATAGGCTGACAGGCTCGCAAAGAGGAGATCAGCAGAACCATTTGTGGGACCTGAAGCGCTCCTCGGAGTGCTGAAGAGCAGCGCCACGGGAGCCATTTAGTCCTGGGTCAAAAACTATCATAAGGCATAGTGAGCAGACTGGCATGCAGACTCTGCGGTGAGGGGGAAGAATCAGCCCACCACATTCTGTGCGAGTGTAAAGCTCTGGACTGTAAAAGGCAAGTTTCTACGGTTAGCCTAGACCGGAGGCAGAGCAATTTAAAACTTGGCCCTTCCAGCTACTGCGTAGACTCGTTCAAGACACAGTGATCCTGGAATGGGTAGAGTAAAACTGGTATAGGGTGCGCACAATCATACAAAGACTGCGGTGCTTCGCGTGCGGTAATCGTGGAGGAAAAAGAAGTACGTAACAACCTAGTTTATACAGCCTATTGCTAAACCTACCAAAACATTTAAATAACAAATATTGACAACCTTTCGCCAATCTAGGTCAGTGTCGAGTAGCTCTAGCTGTTGCACCGGTGCAATGTAATTTAATTTAATCAATGAATTAAACCCTAAATTCGCACTTCTTCGGATCGAACAATGAAAACTTAAAAAATCACTTCCATTCGTTCATAATGCCAAACCTTGAAATATGCAGCCAAATTTAGGTGCGTTAATTTTTAGGGAACTAGGTGTATATATAATGGTATTTGTATTTGTAGGAACTGCAAGAGCTCCAGAAGCAGCGACTTTCAAAGCAGAAACTGATAGAGCAGGCGTCCAAGCACATACTTCGGGACAAGCGACCGCATCCAGCGCCAACGATCCACATAAGGTTTTGTTGGAGTTTGGGTCTGATTCGGCCAACTGTGCTCCATTACCCCTTAGTAGCAGTAAGTGTTTTGATACAGGAATGTAGATGATATTTCAGCATGTTTTTAAACTCTTTGGGTGATGAATGAAAATGCCTTTTCCGGTAGGCTACTTCTGCGAGGGTACAACACAGGAATACAAGATAAAATGAAGTAACAACAGCTAACCCCAACACTAAGTCAAAAGTTAATGGTTAAAATGTCAAGCTACACAGCTATAAAAGATCACGGGTATACAGTCATAAACTACAACATGCAATAAAAATGAAAACAACTACAAGTCAAATTGAACTACAAGAAAAGCTAATTTGTCTTGAGATTTTTATAAATTACAATAAGTCTAATTCTAAAACTCATAAAAGCTTAAAAATTCTCTAAAATTTAAATTCAAGCTGAAGACAACAACAGGAGCGAAAGAAAACAGCACTGTTGTGCTGTTTATCTTGTATTTCTGTGTTGTACCCTCGCAGAAGTAGCCTACCGGAAAACTCAGTTGTTCTGACAAGCCTTTTGTAAATTCTAGATTCCCCTGAGGATGACCTGTTAAAAAGGGCCGAAACGCGTCGGGACGAGGAATAAAATATTTGTTTAGGCCTTTTTATTCATCACCCAAAGATGTCAACCCCAAACATTTTGACGCTTAGGAACAATATGTTTTTAAAGTCGCCCTACAGAATCAAATGAATTTTTTTAATTTTTCATTCATATTCATAAAGATATATCAAGTTTACTTGAGAAAAAGAAGCTATAAATTTCTTAGATTAAACCAAACAGGAGTTTTTTGTTTCATTTTTCAATAGACAGGACTTTTATAGAGACACAACCATTCCATATGATTCATATAATTTTTTTCACTGTCACTGTCATCAGTCATCGAATGATACATCCTGCATCTTCAATACCTATCTATAAAACCAATGTTGAAGAAGAAATTTCAATAATCAAGCAAATAGCATATAAGATGATAGACAGAAGCAAATCTAAATAAGCGCTTAATTTAATGTATCCAAATATAACAGACAAAAAAACATAACAAATATATTTCAATGACTTTTTTTTGAAAGATTTTAGAAAACATTGCAAAAATTTTAAAGTCTAGTGTAAAGACAAAGGTAGCGGGAATTTATACATTAACTTGTACACATTCTAACGCAATCTATTTTCTTTCAAAGCTTCGATAAAGTCAAGTTTCCGTTAGTGATTACAAAATGTAGTGGCTATGCGACTATAATTGACTGTTGGTCTATATTAAGTATCGATAATATGTTTTGCGAATGTACATTTGTCACGCAAGTTCTAAAGCTGGTCAGCTCTTTAATCGCTGGCTGGTGTACTATACTTGCCATATGGTAGGTGGTAGTGGACTTTTCTTTTACGTGATAGCAAAGATTTTTTTTCACGCCCGAGGAGGTACCACCCCTTACATCAAGGGTGAAGTCCCAACGGACGTTTCCGGTTCTGGTGTATGAGTCGGTTTTCCTTATCCCTTACTTATCCCCCTACTATGTCGAAAAGCATAACTATTGGACAATTGATAGTCCCTTTATTATTCTTATTTTTAAAGGGGTAGACATTGATCCAATTCAATCCATAGCAGGTGGTAGTGGAATTTTCCTTTACGTAATAGTAAAGGATTATTTTCACGTCCGAGGAGGTACCACCCCATACATCAAGGGGCCGGTGAAGTCCCAACGGACGTTTCCGGTTCTGTAGTATGAGTCGGCTTCCCTTATAAACAAAAATGATGATGGCTGCTCCTTGTACAAAATATTCCGGAGGCAAAATACCCCTCCATTCGGATCTCCGGGAGAGGGGTGTACAGGGGGCGCCAACATCAAGATTTAACATATCATTTTCGAATATATGTGGCCTAAATTCTAACCTGAACTCCGTCCAACATTTTCTCCAGGCTAAGAGGCCCCAACTCCTCTTCCTCACCGAAACACAAATCAGTGCCAAAACAGCCACTAATCACCTTAATTTCCCGGGGTATGAGCTCCTTACTTCCTTTAGATTGCATGGAGGCGTGTGCGCATACGTCCGTAGCAATCTACCCTACACCAGACTCCCCAATTTAGAAGCTGGAAGAAAAAATCATACTATGGATAAAACTCTCTCTCAGGGCTGCAACTAAATTCTACTGTTGCATTTACCGGTCACCTTCTGACAACAACTTTTTCCAGCTCTTTGACTCCCTTTCTGAAAAAACCGATCATCTGATTTCTGAATATCTTTCCTCCGAGGTCACTATTCTTGGTGACTTCAATGTCCATAATAAGGAATGGCTAGGATCCTCAAAAACTGATCCACAAGGAAGAGCAGCGGAGGCCTTTGCAGTCAGCACTTCTTTAGCCAATATGGTTCAGAAACCTACTTACTTTCCTCGCATCCCAACACACAGCTCAAATCCCTTGGATCTCCTTCTTACTACAAATCCTGACTGCTATAAAATATCAGTCACCGCCCCTTTTGGTCGCTCAGCCCACGGCATGGTCACTGCTTCCTGCGCAATGCAACCCGATGTCACACAGTGATCACACCCACGTATCGTTTGGCACTACAACTCCGCGAACTGGGAAGAAATGCGAGATTACTTTTCCTCATTTCCATGGGCATTTGTCTGTTTCTCTCATCCTGACCCCTCTGATATCTCACAAAACGTCACCGAAATTATCCAAGCTGGCATGGAATTATTTATTCCACGTACACAGAAAACCTCTGCAGCCACTCAAGTCCTGGTTCTCTAAATCCTGTGACAAGGCCAGACTTGAAAATGTCAAAGCTCACAAAACGCTTCTACACAATCCCAGTCAAGAAAACTGTCAAGCATTTAACGACACAAGAAACCGCTATGTCCGCATTCTTTCTGAGACAAAAAACTCGTTTAATAACCACATCAAAAACAAAGTCCTCTCAAACTCCAACGGCAGCAAACCCTTCTGGACTCTTGATAAATCTATTGGGAATAATTCTGCCAGAGCACGTTCCCACCTCTTGTCTCAGGGGATGAAATTGTTTCTACCGCCCTGGGCAAGGCTGAACTTATTGCCTCGCTATTCGCTGGAAATTCTAGTCTCAACCCACCTCCAAATGTTCAACCACCAACAGTCCCCAATGTCGCGCATAAAATGACTGATATCATTTTCAAAACTAAAAAGGTACGAAAGATGCTCTCTTCTTTTAATACCAGAAAAGCCTTTGACCTTGACGAGATCCCAGCAATTGTTCTCAAAAAATGCGCACCAGAACTTGCTCCTGTCCTGACTCGTCTGTTTCAGACATCTTATAATAGGGGCATATTCCCTAGTAACTGGAAAACTGCTCGAGTATAACCCGTCCCCTAGAAAGGACCCAAAGCGCTTCCTAGAAACTACAGGCCTATTTCTTTCCTTTCAGTCGTCTCTAAAGTGATGGAATAGTATATAAACACCGAATTACTAAAATTTCTTGAAGAACACAGTCTAATCCACGTCAGGCAGTATGAATTCCGTCAGCGCAGATCAACTGCCGACCTAATTTCCTTTGTCACCCATTCTTGGAGCAAGCCTATGGAACTACACGGTGAATCCCAGATTGTCGCTGTAGACATATCCAAAGCATTCGACCAGGTCTGGCACGCAGCGATGCTTAATAAACTTCCGGCCTATGGCCTACCACCAAAACTCTGTACCTGGACAGCAAATTTCCTCTCCAACCGGAGCATTTCTGTTGTCGTGGATGGCCATTCCTCTAAACTGTATTCAATTAATGCTGCAAGGTACAGCTTTAGCCCCTACTTTGTTTCTTCTCCACATCAATGAGCTCCTCTCTAGCACATCCAACCCAGTTCACAGTTACGTGGACGACAGCACCCTCCACTCAAATATACAATATTCTGCCTGTCTCTTTAGTCCAATTAGATGAGAATCGCAGACTCATGGAGGGTTCTGTCTCCGTGGATCTCCAAAAAAATATTAGACTGGGGAAGTAGAAATCTAGTACAATTCAACCCCACTAAATCACAGTCTTGCTTTCTTTCTCATAAGAGATAAAGCAGCCCTAGGCCCATCACAATAAACAACCAAGTTATTCAAAGTAATGCGTCCTTTTCACTTGTTGGCATTTCTGTGGATCGAAATCTCAATTGCCATCAACATGTCACATCAATTGCAGAAGCGGCTGCTAAGAAATTAGGTTTCCTCTTCCGGGCTCGCAAATACTTTTCACCAGCTAATCTCTATACCTTATATACTTCACAAATAAGACCAAACCTCGAATACTGCTCCCACATTTGGGGTGCTGCTGCCGCTTCTACAATCGCTATCCTGGACTCCATTCAGAAGAGAGCTATACGTCTCATCGGTGACCATACCCTCACGCAAAGACTGCCATCCCTTGCCCACCGACGTGCTGTTGGTGACCTCTCTCTCTTTTATAGATATATGCACGGACACTGTTCAGAGGAGCTTTCTTTCATAGTTCCTCCACCTGCTGCCCCCAACAGATCTACCAGGGGAACAGAGCGAATGCACCCTTTTACTGTCCAGCTCACCAGACATAGAACATCTTGTTATGCCCGCTATTTGGTCCCGAGGACTTCCAAGTTGTGGAATTCCTTGCCGGCACATGTTTTTCCTTCTCCTCCAAACCTCCAAACTTCAAGTCCTGAATTAACAAGTTGCCTCGTTCCTCCTTGTCGACACCCACGGTACGATAGTATTTAGTCTGTAAGCCCTCGTGGTGTGTTGCTGAAATAAAAAAAAGAAATATGTTTCTTGTGTCCGATATTGAAACTTCTAGAAGTTTGATTGATGTAGGTGGCGTTGTCGATTCTAGATTGTTTAATGAGTTGTATAGGCCTTTGGCCTCTCAGCTCTCGGACCATAATGATCCTTTTGTGCATGACTCTGTTTTCTAATAGTTGCCAAAATGTGAGTCACCCCCTCCCCCTAGGTATCATATTGCATATTTCAAAGGACAATATTTCAAAAAGCGTACGGTTAGGATATCAGGAATGATTAAAAAAATTCGAGGACTAGTAAAAGATCTTGCCAATGCCATTATAATATACAGGCTGATCCATTTGAAAAAAGATATATCCGAGCATTTGTGTTTTTAAACAACCTGTAGACAACGATCAATTTGTCGGAAGATTGTGTGTACTAAGTTAAAATATAAAATAATAAAAAAATATGCATAACAAAGAACTTCCTATTTGCATCAATTAATAAGATACATGACGTTGAAAGGGACATATTTTTGTAATAAAAATGGCCATATCTCGTGAAGCACTCAGTATAAGGTAGCAAAACCGAATATTGGGAGAATCGTCAATATCAGCTGTATCCTAATGTATAATAATATATAGGGTTGTTCCATATAAAAAAAGAATAAGCGAGTTAGTGTCCACCACTTCCGGTATAACCGGAAGTCGCCTAAATGTTTTAGGTCGATTGGGCATATTGGAACCTTGTACTACAAATTTTGAGAATCCAAAGCGGTCTAGTTTCTTCAAAACGTCTAATAGGAACTCGTCTTGGAGTATTCGAATATTCGAATACACTCTCGTTGAAATAATTCGTATTCGAATACTCGGATATTCGAACTATTCGTAATCGATTCGCAGCCCCAGTATGATGTCGATCATGTGACATCAGGCCATTGATGTGGCAGTTTACAATAAAAATACTGAATTGCATTATTAAAGTTCACAAAGTTAACGATCTAAATAAAACTTGTTAAATTAGATATACGTATCATAAAGAAACATTTACAAATGCTGAAACTGTATAGTTTGCATATTCTATATTCTAATGTACATTAACAATTATATTTGTAATATTCTTATATATTAATACACAGGGCGATCACATAACTCGGGGGTAGTTTTTACAATTTTAAGGGATGCCACTACCACAGTAGGGGTGGAAACTTTTTATCAATTTAAACTACATACCTTAAATAACCAAGTTTAAAAACATTACTATTTTTTTTTCATTATTATTATTTTCGACTTAACTTTCCTGGACTATTAGTATGATTACTTCCACATCGTCACAACGTGTGGAAGTATCGCATAGGCGACAAAAATTTCAACAATTGTTTTTAGCTTAAACATCGCAAAAAGGATCAAAACATATAGAAAAAAAATCTCTGGGCGCTGCAAGTGCGTTATGGTAGCGAATTTTCTTTAAAATATTTGTAAAAGCAAATGTCTTTCTTTGATGAAAGCAGCAATCAAACTTGGTTGCCTATATAGTAGAAATAAATTTATTGTTTGAAAATATATAAACATTTTTCAAATGTATGAATGCAGCAGATGTGTTATGGAAGTGAATTTCCATTAAAATGTTTTTAATAGCAAATGCGAGCAGGCATCAATCTGATTATCGGTATAGCCTATGTAGTAGAAAGAATGTACTATATTTTATCAAAATTACTTATGGTTTGAAAATATACAAAAACTGCTTGAAAACTGTCTATTTGAAGCCATATCCCCATTAAACCCTGCCTACCCCGCACAGCACCCCTATTTGCCGCAGGTCACGTTACTGCCTTGGGGGTATGCAACGAGGGTGGTTGTATGCACACGAGGAGGGGGGGATTGGATACGACGAAGCAGGACCCACCGGGTTCGACTTGTGACAGGGGTTAGAGAGTGGCTGAACAAGAAATTTTTCTTGGGGTTTGTGGATCCAGGGGGAGCCTAGACTGGTTTCTGAAAACAGTTTTTTGAAAAGCGTTCGGGAGCTAAACTGCAAATTTACCGGAAATTCGCTACCAAAACGCACTTACTGCGTCCAGATTTTTTTCTTACAAACACATTATATTTCGATAAAAAATGCAAAAATGCATTAACGAATTTGTTCAACGAAAATTAGCTAAAAAAAAACTATACACCCCTACTCACTCATGGTCCCGTAACTTCCTTGGGGGATGTGAATAAGAAATTTTTCTTTGGGTTTGTGGTTCGGGGTGGGGGGGTTTAGGCAGGTCTCTGAAAACAGTTTTTTGAAAAGCGTTCGGGAGCTAAACTGCAAATTTACGAAAATTCGCTATCAAAACGCACTTACTGCGTTCAGATTTTTTTCTTACAAACGCATCATATTTCGATAAAAAATGCAAAAATGCATTAACGAATTTGTTCAACGAAAATTAGCTAAAAAAAAACTATACACCCCTACTCACTCGTGGTCCCGTAACTTCCTTGGGGGATGTGAATAAGAAATTTTTCTTTGGGTTTGTGGTTCGGGGAGGGGGGGTTTAGGCAGGTCTCTGAAAACAGTTTTTTGAAAAGCGTTCGGGAGCTAAACTGCAAATTTACGAAAATTCGCTATCAAAACGCACTTACTGCGTTCAGATTTTTTTCTTACAAACGCATCATATTTCGATAAAAAATGCAAAAATGCATTAACGAATTTGTTCTTCGAAAATTAGCTTGAAAACAATTATAGACCGTTAAACCATAAACTTTACTAAACCTACAAATAAATATCCAAAAAAAAACATCAACTTAACTAAACTGATAGCCAAAGCATAAAAAAAGGGTCTATTTGAAATGAATATTTTGTAGATATTTTAGTAAAATGAAGGGCAATGACGGTTGAATCTGAAACTTAAGGGTTTGCAGAACACTCTTCTTGCAACATTTTTTTTTCACAATCGGTATTTGTTTCACGTTCTTTGCCTAAACATTGCCAATTTTGACGTTTAAAATTGCGAGTTTGACGTTTTGAGGAAAACTCCAAAATTTGTTTCTTTAACTGTCCATAACTTCTTTGTCTTTAAAGCTAGAGACCTAAATTTTGGTACAGAGTTGACTCTTTATAATACAAACACGCCCTTACTTTGCTATTTCCGGAGAATTTATTTAGAAGGAAAACACCAAATTTTCCAGGAAAACCTAGTCCGATTTTCCTGGCTAACTAACTTATCCAAGCCACTTGCAAAAGAAAGGTACTCACCAAATTTGATCAAGATTGGTTCATTATTTTTTGTGTTATCGGTCGGATATGTATATATATATATATATATATATATATATATATATATATATATATATATATATATATATATATATATATATATATATATATATATATATATATATATATATATATATATATATATATATATATATATATATATATAAACACAGATCTCCTCATTAGCGAATTAAAAAAAAATCGCTAAGAAACACGATTTGGAAACGACATTTTTTTGCCTGTCGGTCTGTACCTATATTTGTCTTTTATTTATAGCCACGATAACTTTAGAACGAATTGAGATATCGTCTTCAAATTTGGTACACAGTTCAGTGTGTTTTTCGGGTAAGTAGCTCCAAAGGGAAAGCGATGAACGGGGGGTGATTTGGTGAAAATTAACATTTTTTCGTTAAAACTCGAGTAATATAACGTTTTAGGGTTTATTAATTAGAAAACTTTCAATTTCATAAAACATCTGGTCTTCAGTACTGAAGTTAAATTAGGGGTTAAATTTGTGAGGGTGGAATATCGATGACAGAAATTCCGAATTGTTTGTTTTTTGCTAAAGCGGGGTAAAAAGTCTTAAAATATACAGAAAACTTGATGCTGGGACGATTTATTTTGTCTGTCAGTTGGTCTGTCAACCTGTATGTCTGTTAATGGGCGCAATAACTTTCGAACGAATTGATATATCATCTTCAAATTTGGTATCCAGTTAGCACCCGACAAAGGAACGCTTTTAGTTGTTTTTGGGTAGGGGATACATTTAGGATGATTTGGTGAAAATTGAGTTTCGTTAAGACTCGAGTAATATAAGGTTTCAGAAGTTTATGGGTACAGGAACACTAATATTTTCTTTGTGCTCAAGTCATGGATCTAAAATTCATTTCATGAGAATTTCTAATAAGTACACTTGCAGAACCCAAATCACCACAACACATTTTTTTAAACACCTGACAATCGTTTCCTTAACAAAATTAGCGTCATCAGAGGATGAAAAGTTCTAACTACTTTACTAGTAACATCACCTTTTATACTGAATCTTAGTTAAAGAACGATACCGAGAGGAAGACTAAATCGCAGGTAAATTCTTCAGTGTATTGTATTTTGATTGCCTGACGAGGTTTTTGAACTTATTTTTCGGTTTCGGAATGTTTCTCTGCATCAAAGACAGGGCGCAACACAGGACTGCAAACCAGTGGCAGTGCTCGGTTTAAGGAAGTTTAGTTTTTTATTGTCCTATAAATATTAACACTTTCATACGCATTGAGCTTCGCTGGCCGTCTAACATTTTTGATAAGTTTCAGATTTTCCTTATCAATGTGGTGGTTATTATCCCAAATATGTTGTGCCACGCATGACTTGTCCACACTACCGTGTCTCAGCTGTGCCAGATGTTCACGAAATATAATCTGCCCAATTTACTTAAGATTACAATCTTTATAACGTATCTCATAGGTACCCGACATTTCAGTGGCTTTATCTTTATCTTTCGTATTACCTAACAAATTTCATAAATTTTTTTGTAGAGAAAGTTAGCTGCAAATCAGCTCTCTTAAAAATGCTCTCGAGACCCCTTGTGATACGTGGTTCAAAAGTTATTGTTCCGTCGTTATTTTCGACACCTTTTTTTGCTTGAAAATAAAAAGTAAATGAACAACAAAATATGTTAAAATATGACCCCGTCGAAATTACACTACCCTGGCTACAACGATATTTAAGAGAAATAAATGTTGTCGATTCAGAAATAACAGTAAAAGTGTGTACGCGTGTACACAACAGGTTATTAACGACAATCAAACCCACATGCTAATACAACATATACCTACTAATATATGCTACTACTACTAGAAACTTACAAAAATGTAACGCAGAGTTTCTTTACCAATCTAATGTTCAACGCAACCAACGTAAGAATTAATAAAAAAAAAAAAAATAATCCTGCTCGAAGAACCAAACATTGTAGCGGGTGATTCGTTACGTTCTTTGATAGCTCTAGTTGATTACGTGTAATTGAACGTTGGATGTACATCAGGGGTTACATGGTAAAGAAAACATTAAAGCGGGTTAATTAAATGGATTTATTGCACAATGGGCAAAGTTACACAGACAATAATAAACAGAAGCAGTGTAATACAAACAAAATACCTTTTCTTGCCGGAGACGTCGTTGATGGGCAGCTCGATGTGTTTCGGGAACCTTCCTTCTTCACAGAGTAAATGACTTGTTGCACAGAAGAGGCTAAGGAGCAGCCTCCTGCTCTGGTACCTGCAGTTTGTAGCACTTATGGTCCACGTTGGTTTCCAACACATTTCAGAAGATCAATTGGCTGCTACGGGCCTGTCTGCGCCCCATGCCCAGAGGACAACGAAGGACTCGAACTGAGAGTGTGAACTGCACTATGACTAAGGAGCAGCCTCCTGCTCTGGTACCTGCAGTTTGTAACACCTATGGTCCACGTTGGTTTCCAACACCTTTCAGAAGGTCACGTGGCTGCTACGGGCCTGTCTGCGCCCCATGGTCAAAGGACAACGAAGGACTCTAACGGAGAGTGTGCACACATAGAACGATCACCAATCAAATGGGGAAATGGCAGCGTTCTTGATTGCGAAGTCTCGAAGTGCTTCGGGGTCGAGAAGGGGTAGGCGGCCTCTTCAGTCAATCAGAACAGATCAGGTTTACGTTCGAAAACGTAAATCTCCAGGGTGCCGTCTTCAGGTTGACCATCATTGCTTGATGTGCCCAGGGTTACCAACTGTGTTTTTGTATCCATAGTCGGCAAGTGCGTGTGGCAAAAAAGGTGTTGAAAATAACGACGGAACAGGTATGCAAACAAATTTGTTCACTATTTTATCTTTTCTGAATGTCGTGCATTCCGCGAACATTTTCTTTGTTCCGTGTCTATTAATTTCTCCACTAAGCAATCCGAATATCGGATATATTTACCCCTATTTAATGTACTCTAATTCCATCTACTGCTACAATCTTAAGTAAGAGTAGATATATTATAGAATTAAAGTACACTTAAAACGTGCCTAAATATAACGAATAATTGGGATGGCTTAATAGTGTAGAAATTAATTAATAGACATAGAATAAAGAAAATGTTAGCGGAATGCACGACCTTTAGAAAAGATAAAATAGAGAAAAAAATTGTTTCCCTACCTTTTGAATCGCGCATCACAAGGGGTCTCGAGAGCAATTTTAAGAAAGCCGATTTGCAGCTAACTTTCTCGACAAAAAATATATTTTTAAGAAATTTGTTAGGTAATACGAAATATAAAGATAAAGCCACTGAAATGTCCGGTATCTATGAGATAGGTTGTAAAGATTGTAATCTTAAATACGTTGGTCAGATTAAGAGAACCATTAAGACAAGATTTCGTGAACATCTGAGATACGGTAGTGTGGACAAGTCATGCGTGGCACAACATATTTGGGATAATAACCACCACATTGATAAAGAAAATCTGAAACCTATTAAAATGTTAGACGGCCAGCGCAGCTCGATGCGTATGAAAGTATTTATATTTCGAGGGCAATAAAAACCGAGCACCATCACTGGTTTGCAGTCCTCTATTTTCGGTCTGGCTTTGATGCAGAGAAACATTCCGAAACCTTTTGGGCAAAGTAATAAAGGAAGTTGAAAAACCTCGCCCGGCAATTAAAATACAATACACTGAAGAATTTGCTTGCGATTTAGTCTTCCTCTCAGTATCGTCATTTATCTAAGATTCGGTATAAAAGGTGATGTTAGTAGTAAAGTAGTTAGAATTTTTCATCCTCTGATGACGCTATTTTTGTTAGTGAAACGATCGTCAGGTCAGGTCAGGTCAGGTGTTGTACTGATATGGGTTCTCCAAGTGTACTTATCGGTGCTCATCACAGGTTCCAATCTTCACTTAATGAGGATGTCTGTTTGAGGAGAGTAGATTATCACAGCTTGTGGAAGTTATGATTTCAATTTGCAACACTATTATAGTTTGTATTTTACAGGTACCACACCAACTGCCACGGGAATATCACAAGCTACGGTGGATTCCGAAGAAGCTAGAGCCGGACTGATTTCCAAAGTAAGTTGGTTATTATTACACAAATGTTATCGCAAACATCTAATGTAAGTCATTATTCAGCAAAAAATAGTTTTTGTGGAAAACGCTGAGACACGTGAAGTTCAATTTGTCGAACATTGTCTTATAATCATAGTTAAAAAAATAAACTCTCACCATTTTACCCCCACCACTTTATCTTTTTTTTTTAAACAGCAGCCCTACATTTTTCACCACAGTTCGATGGATCACATTTTTCTGAAGGCGGAGATACCTCATATGCATGGTCTAATATTACATTTTTCAATACAGGCTGGAAATTTAATACCGGAATATTAAAACTAAACAGTTTACCCTGAAATTCAAATTTCGAAAATAAACTTAATAATAACGTCTCTTTCTTATAATAAATGTTTAAAATGTTCCCATTCACTTGCACACAACAAAATAATCTGCTCTGGAATTCTTCACTGACTCTTATCTTAAATTTCTTATCTTGTCTTTCATCTAAAACGTACTTGATATCATTAATCGTTTCTTATTAACTACCAATTTTTGCAGTGTGAAAGGTGAAATTTACCCGTTTTGTTTTATTTTGTGGTGTATTGTGTTGAATGCACGGTCTTCTAATAAATTAGTCCAAGTTTTGTTCCGATAATTTCAATTAATTTTTGGTCTAATAATGCGATACTTAACTGAAACTCTACGAACAGAAATATTAATGATGATTGGGTATGGTGATATGTGTAGAACACAGGCACAAGTTGGTAACCTATTTAATGAAAAACATCCAGATTTGCCCCCACTAACCCAGGGAGGGAACTGTTCCTAAGATACATTCACAGTTTCGTGATTATGGACACGTTAAACCACTGCCTAGGAGACCCAAGTTTGTTGAAGAAGATGTAAAACTCAATATTTTATTGGCGTTTCAAGAAGAACCAACAACTTCTACCCGTCAAGTTGCACGGAAAAATGTCGATCAGCAGTTTTAAGGTGTCTCAAAAACGAAAAAATGCATCCCTATAAACTACAACACGTTCAACAGTTGATTGAGGATGATTCTGATAGAAGACTGCAATTTTGTGAACAACTGCTGGACATGTTACACATAAATGTTATGTCTTCTGCTGACGTTCTGTTTTCCGATGACGCAATTTTTTTTGAAAGGCGATGTAAACAGGCAAAATTAAAGATACTGGGCTGCCGAAATCCCCTACTGGATGCGACAAAGACACAGTCAGAGTCTTCAGAAGCTGAACGTTTGGGCTGGTATCATTGGTTATCACGTAGTTGGACCTGTTTTTATAGAAAATCTAAACGGTCCAAGATATTTAGAAATGCTAAGAGAACAGGTTGTCTCAATGTTAGCAGAATTGTATCCAAATGTAATGGAACCTAATATTCCCAATGAAAGGATATGGTTTCAACAAGACGGTGCACCGTGTACCGCTTAAGGAATAAGGCTGATAAAAGACCGAGAGTATTTATTTGATGGTTGTCCGCGATTGATATCACGCGATGGATTTCAAACGGATCTAAATCCGGTCGATAGTGACTGGGAGTTGCTTGAATTAATACGCCTGGTAAATCATATAAACATTGCACATTACACAAAAAAGAAAATAAATATTGTTTGTTACACGAAAGAAAGTAAATATTAAGTGTGAAAGTAATTATTTTTCTATCAAATCTACTAATGCTCTTAATTTTAAAATGTGAGGTAAACTTTTAATTGGTTTGTTTATTTTCTTAAAAGAATTTGTGAGGAGAGCTCAGGTATTGCAAATTTTACTATTGTAAAATGAAAGTTTATAGGCTAGCCTTTGTGTTCTAAATTATTTGGAGGTTAGAAAATTTCATGAGCAAAATACGGACTAATTTAAATATTTTTTTTAATTTCTTTTAACGTCGACCTATTTCCGCGACTATGGCCAATCACCGACGCCAGTGAGCAGTTTCACCTCACAATCCCGGAAATTTTGCCGAACCCCTGCCTTTCTGTAAGGAGGGTAGGGATCTTTAACGTGCCCAACATCGCATGGACACGGGACCGACGGCTTTACGCCCCATCCGAAGTGCGGAACGTGCAGACATTCAACTTGCTCAAATACAATGCCAGAACCTCCGTTGATGTTAATGTTACAGTTTGTACTGAAAAAGTGAAAGGAGTACCCTGTGATCTAACCCAGTACCCTTCGGTTCAGAGGCACACGTTCTTACCCCTGAACCACCGAGGTTCTGACTAATTTAAATAACACAGTAATATTTCTGATTTGCATCGTTAACAAAATATCAAGAGAAAATACAACACACATTTATAGTTCTCGACAATCTCACTGAGTATGGTTTTAATTTTGACTGAATTAAAGTTTGTGCGACAAGTTAATGACAGATTTCAAGTGACGTAAGAATTGTTACATCTGTTTAGTCTCAAGGGTCACACACAGAAAACTGAAAATGACTTACATGCCGGTCCGTCGATATTTCCGGGCGTTCACCTGTTGATTGATTGCGGAGACTGCACAGGATTCGATCAGCATTCAGCGCTTACCATAGGCGCTTAGTTTCTCCCAAGAGAGAAGTCAGGAAGTGGTGGAAACGCTTTCGTGGGTGGCGACCACATAAATTGTACGTACCATGTATTACTAGGGAGCTCAGGTAGGCTTGGGGCTGGAGCTTGATACACTGAGTGTATACGGAAAAATCGGACATGAAAGCAAATTTGATTCGGAGATTGGGGTTGAGAGTTTGCTTCTGGAAACTGAATTTATCCACTCGAAATCACGTCAAAGAACCTTCACTGCATCGGGACATAAAGATTCACTGTTCAACTTACTTTTTTTTAAGGGACAATTAATTTTTGCTTAAACCGAAATGAAAACACCTGTAGCATTTGCAGATAAGTATTTTAGCCGATATAAACTGCGGAAGACAACAGTTTAGTTAATTTTGCCCGAAAGAAAACTCCACGCTTGACTTGAGATGTTAATTCAAAGGCGATCGGAGTAGAACTCTCTCGATGCTGGCATTTAATGCGCCTAGCTCCCGCTGGTTTCGCGCTCTTTTTAACGTTTGGTTTAGCATGTTCTCTGTCCCCTTTTTGTCACCCGTCTAGCTCCATGTGTTAGAGAGAGGCAGAGAGAAAGATCTATTTTTCTGAGTGCAGAGCTACGCCGGTTTTCGTGGTCTTCAACCGTCTTCTATTACATCATCATGACGGAAACCTGTTTACCGGGAAATTGTAAAGAACAACGATCTTTGTTTTTCAAGGCGAATATTATCCCCCTTGATATTTTAATTTCAACGTATATAATAGGTGTGCAGTACGGGCACTACGATGGTAAAAATCATTAGCGATTTTTTAATCAATAATTTCGAAACCAAAACATGAATTGCCTTTCAGAGATAAAGTCACCTGCTATTATTTAAGCTTCCTAAGAGGTTTTCCTTATGTCAGTAAAGGAGTCACGCAACCGTTACAACCGCCCCACTTTGCTCTTCAAGTACGGGAGTATTTAGACGAAGTCTTTCCACAAATATAGATTGGACGAAGAGGTTTCGTACAATGGCCCGCTAGAACACCAGATCTTACACCTCTTGATTTCTTTTTATGGGGATACCTTAAAAACGGAGTGTATAAAACGCAACCTGCTGATTTAGATGCTTTGAAAATGAAATAACAACAGAAATTAGGAACGTAACGCCTGACTTGTTGAACAGATTTAGGGAACAATTCCAGAGCAGATTATTTCGTTGTGTGCAAGTGAATAGAGAACATTTTGAACATTTATTATAAGAAAGGGGCGTTTTTATTAAGTGTATTTTCGAAATTTGAAGATAAAATTACAAATATCGAATAATACTAGCCACCTAAAATAGCTCAACAAATCGCTGACCTTCTGAAGGAAGGTAACGACCTAAGCTGGGTCTCTCCTCTATCACAAGCCTACGACATGCAAGAAGCTGTTTAAAATTCTACTTTCAATTACAGCAAAAGCAATCTACTAATTAAACAAGAAAATTAATGAACAGAATGTGATATGAATATTATAAAGATAGGTTAAATTATATTACACCTAATGAATCTAGCTAATGACAAGGTAACACACCAAAATGACCTTAATCAAAAAGAAAGTACAGCTTAGCGGTTGAATGTGGAAGTTATGATTTCAATTGCAGCACCATTTTGTAAAATGTAAATTCGATAAAAATATTCTTTTATAGGTTTCCTTTGTCCTGATGGAAATTCAAACCTTATATCCTAAGACAAGCGCTAATGATACGACGGAGGCTTTGGCACAAGTTACCAAAGCGGAACAATATCTAAGTCGTCAGGGCCTTTTGATACGCGTGTTGCAAACTTTGAAGAAAAATAAAAAATTATTTTGATGGTAAGTATGCAATTAGAGTTTGATTCTTAGATGTTTGTAGTTTTACACAACTCTAGAATTTTTGTACCTACATCTGTTCCTGAAAATCTCGGAGAAATAAAAAAAAAACATTAAAAAATTTTTGTTTAGAAACTACAGGCGAATTGAATTACGAACGGCTACAAGGTGAAACAGCTTATAGTTTCAACTTTAAACTCGAATTTATACATTTTTCCGCGTTGGAACTCAAAGTTATACAGCGTGATGATAATGCTTGACACATAATTCATAACTGCGTTATTTAATGTTTATAAGAAAAACGAACAGGTCAATTGTATCTTTTAAATTGCCAACTTATGACGTAAAAATTACATTTATGACGTCACCTATTTCCGAATGGTGACGTCTTCATTTATACATTTTTCCGTGTTGGAACTCAAAGTTATACAGTGTGATGATAATGCTTGACACATAATTCATAACTGCGTTATTTAATGTTTATAAGAAAAACGAACAGGTTAATTTTATCTTTCAAATTGCCAACTTATGACGTAAAAATTACATTTATGACGTCACCTATTTCCGAATGGTGACGTCTTCATAAGCTTTTTTTAAATGACAACTAAATTTTATGCTGTTGATCCATAGACCTGCTTACTACTTAAATGATGATGGAAAAAAAAATTGGCACCTGGCGTAACAATTTTCTTTGAAAAAATTGCAATATTTACTTTAAAAATGGAAACGCCAATTTAATAAGCAATAAGAAATACTTCTGACCGTTTTTATTTAGGACGAGTTTTCTTTCGAATAATGAGGTTTTCCTTCACCTCTAAAGTAATGAACACTTAATTTTGTGATTTTTGATACTTGGTTATGTTACTATTTGACAGGTGAAACAAAAAGTACAGTTAAAATCAATTTTTAACAACACTCGTGATAATTTACTGATTACTTGCTGTAATCAGTATTTAGTGATCGGACTTCTTTCGCAGTGTGGATTTGGAATTCAGTGAATAAGGACAATAATGTTAGGTCTGAATTAATTTCAATTATTACCTGCCGTTTAAATTAATTAATAGTCTTAGTGGTGAAAATGTAAAAGTATTAAAAGTAACCAATTCGAATTTTACAAAAATGGCGTGTTAACCGTAAGAAAAGGATTAAAGATATTAATGATGATTGGATATGGCGACAGACTTAGAAGTCATCAGGATGTATGAGAGTTATTTAACCAATAAACTCCCGGTAGACCGCCAATTGCATGATCTACAGTAAGTAAATTGGTTTCCAAATTCACAGAAATGGGATCTGTAAAAAGATTTGCCTTGACAAGGTCGACCTCGAGTGAGTGAAGTAGTCAGATTGGATATACTGCTTGAATGTGAAAAAAATCCTCACCATTCTACAAGGCAGCCAGCCCTAAATAACATAGTGAACCAATTTTTAGTGGTTTTTTTCCTCATAGCGGAGGTGAATGCTTTTTACGCAGACCGGTGGCTGTGGCTTGCGCGATCTGACCCCAACCGGTACTGTGGTGACTCCCCTTCCCTCCAGGTCGGGACTACCCACTAAACACCCCCTTGAAACCTAGAGACGTGGCGGGAACCACTCACTGGCATTGCTTCACCACGTCCCCAACTCTTGTTGTTTTCAAACATCTATATCCTGTCTTCATCCTCTTTTGACTTCAATATTTCTACGATCCCTCTCTCCACAGTATTCCACACCCTTTCACTTCCCAGCATATGCTCCACTACATTATCTGCTGTTAAATCTCTGCCAATCTCTTTATACAGTTGTTCTCTAATCTGCGACCATCTTACGCACTCAAAAACCGTGTGTTCTGGTGTATCTCTATCACCACAGTACGTACAGTCCTCTCTGTCAACTATTTTCATTTTAATCAGGTAAGACCTGAAACGCCCATGACCAGACAGAAATTGGGTAAGATAATAACCCACCTCCCCATGCTGTCTCGATATCCATGTCTATATGTGTGGAATGAGCCTCCTTGTCCACTGGAATGTTGGCATTTCGTCTTCCCATTCTCGCTGCCACTTCAGCATTGTATCGCTTCTTGCCTTCTTTTTTTCTTCTATACTATTTTCGTGTCTATCCTAAGTTACCTCTGTTGCCAATAAGTGTTTAAGGATTGTTCCTGCAATCACCTGTATTGCTTTCGTTGCCACTGTTTTATATTCGCTTGCTATTCTGATGGCTACCTTTCTCTGTGCCCCCTCAATCTTTTTCCTATACTTTGTATTTGACAGCCCGGCCTTCCATGCTGGTGCACCACACAGTATGATTGACTTTACCACACTACTCAGCACCCTCATTCTTCCTGGTTTTGGTCAACCGATATTTGGCATCAGACGCCCTAGCTTTGCAACCATCATGTCTGCTTTTGCCACTACTCTTTCTATGTGCACCCCCATGTTCATGTTATATCCTATTTGTATACCGAGGTAGTTCAGGCTTGTCTGCGACTGAGTTTCTGCATTCCCCACCTTGACGGTTACTGTTTTCAGTGTTCTTCGTCCCACTAGCACTATACTTCAGTTTTGTGGGGCGCGAGTTATAGACCACTTTTTGTCATCAATTTTCCACCCTTGCCACTGACCAATTGATATTTTCTTCTATGTCAGCCTAATTTCCTCCGCTTACAACCAGCGCCAAATCATCTGCATACCCTATAATAGCCGTGTTGTTTACGGACTCCAGACTAAAGACCTTATCGTAATACAAGTTCCAGTGTTGGTCCTAGGATTGACACCTGAGGCACGCCACATGTTACCTGCATCCGATATTTCTGTTCAATCAGTAGCTGTCTGTCTTCCCGGTAACTACATAATATTTTCAGCATATATGGATCAATATGCCTCTTTCTTAACACTTCGTATATGCCTCTCCATGGTGCTGTATTGAACGAATTTTTTACGTCTAATGTTACCATGGCCACAAACCTGTTTTTAATGCCTTCTTTCCTTGTCACGTCCTGTACCTTCTTTACGGCATCCATCGTCGAGCGCCCCTTGCGGAAGCCAAATTGGTTGTCTGCTAACCCTCCTCTTTACTCAATTTCCTTTTTTAGTCTGTTATTTATTACTATTTATTTATGTTCATATAGTTTTGCTATTCCGTCTTCCAGGCATATAGTTGCCTCTAAAAACACCAATCGAGCAGTCTTCCATTCTGACGGGAAACTTCCATCACTGATTACTTTATTTATCATAACTTGTAGTATCTCCGGTTTCTGTTCTGCTACTGCCTTAACTAGCTCGATCGGTATACCATCCGGGCCTGCAGATTTACCAGCTTTTATCCTTCGGCCTGCTTCCCTTATCTTCCTCTGTACAGGGTGGAATATCCTCCGACTTCACCTCCATTCTCGGCCACTCTTTGACTTCGTGTTTAGGGAACAATTCCTGCGCTTTTCTTATTTTGTTCCTCATCACTTATTGTCATTGGTGTTCTTGTACCAATTTTACCTGTGACAATTTTGTACCCCAGTCCCCAAAAATCATCATCTATTTCTTTACAAAGAGAGTCCCAGGCCTGTTTCTTTGCCTTTGTTATTACTGTCTTTAATTTCTTCCTGCTTTCCCTGTATTGATTCTATTTTTAGTGGTAAAATTATTGAAAGAAGAGAAGTATAATATTTAAAAAGTGCAGTTGATGCACTAGTTAAACCTAGATGATTCAGACGGCCGTTTAAAGTCTTGTGAACGATTAATGTTACGCTACGATGAAGGTCCCAATTTTCTTAATAACATTTTATTTTCTAATGAAGCCACCTTTTGTCCGAATGGGACAGTAAACCGAAGATATTGGTCATTGGAAAATCATCATTGTACTCAAGGCTTCCACAGTCAACGTCATAGCAAAGTGACTGTGTGGATGTAAATAATGGAACGGCGTTTCACAGCGCCTTACTTTTTTTCAAGGAAATCTTACAGTGGCACCTTACCCAAATTTTTTGCGATTGGATTTGGTACCAGTGCCAGTGCAGTAATTTTTCCAAATAATTACGAGGCAGATGTGTCCCATCAAGATGTTTGGTTTTAGCAAGACTGGGCGCCTACTCACTTTGATGTAGACGTCCGTGAATATCTAGATGCCACATTTCATGAAAGATGGATGGGGCGTCAAGGAGCAATTGAATGGCCACCGCATTCTCCAGACTTGATTTCCTTGGCTTTTTTTTCTGTGGGTTTATTTAAAATAGAAAGTCTATTATATAGTTCCATCATCTTCTGTCAACTCGTGAACTAATTTTACCTTATATGGGTAAAATTTCTAAAATTTTAATATCTTTAAATCCGAAGTGTCCTGAACTAAAACAATTCTAATAGTTTCATGTGACTTGTTTTAAACTACTAAGTTGTGAATCTTCACTTAATATCATCCGACGTCCACTTTTTGGGAGATTCTTTACAACGCCATGTTCACGAAATATGTTTTCAATCCCACTAACAGTTGATTGACTTATCGGCTTATCCGTGTACTTTTCTCTAAAAAGTTGACATACTTCATGATGTGTGCTAGAGGTGAGCAAAGTGGTAAGAAAAGTCGATGTTTATATCGATGTCTACATCGGACCATCGACATCGAAGTTACCGATAATATGGCTCGAAAATCATCGACGTTGTATGCGAAACAAGGCTTGACCTGATTTGACCTACTGACCTCTATTGTCTATGCTAACCATTACTAGGTAAATAAAATAATAAACAGCTGCACCTGTTAACCCCACCAACATGGCAGATTTCAATACCTAATACCTAGTATACTTGTCAATCGAGCAATATTTTGACTCGCTTGAGAATGTTTGCTACGTTGGGTTTTTGTTAGGTTCAGGGGGTTTTTCTTTTACTTACATAAAAATATAGTCAAAATATCGCCCCATTGACAAGTATACTAAGTATTGATATCTCGCCACAGACATGGTGCAAATTCAAAGCTTCGTTACGAGTTTCATTACCGCTAGGTTTCGAAAGGCATCATAAGCACATATGTGCCTGCAATCCTTGATGACACATGACAAATATTATATACTTAACTTTCAACTTGTCAACCACAAAACCCTCAGGTTAGTTCAGATTGTCATTTTCTAAGCACAGACACACGGAGATTTTAGATAAGGTATATCAGAATCTATGTATCGGAAAGCGACAGAGAAACGAACTCTTTGGTCCTAGAAATATACGAATCTAGAAAACTGTATTATATAATACTTTTTGTAGGATATTTTCGGGATTCATGATAGATGGCGCGACGTTTGCGAATTCTTAGTCTGTTGTCTTTGGGAGTGGATTGCTGCCGCTAGATTTTATGCGATATTTTGAAATTCTCAATTCACATCGATGTTGGATCGAAAACATCGGAAGTTGAACATCGATGGTTTTTACATGAATATACACACAAAAACATCGATGTTTCAGACACATCGACGTTTATCGCCCAACCCTGATGTGTGCTGACTTTATGGCTATTTGCAATCATCATTAACACTCCAATTCTCTGTTTCTCGCTCAATTCAACCATTTTTATTAGCAAATGTAAATTCTACTGTGGAATAAGCAACAAACATTAATTTATTGTTGACTTTAGAAAGCTGCCACCATGGTTTTTGTTTTGTATGGTTAATGGTAGATTCATTCTTTAAAATACTGGAACATTTTTTATATTTAAACTTTGTAAGGCCTTTTTTCTACTATTTTTTCAAATGTGTACTGTGATGTCCCGGCTAAGCAGAGGCCCGACGGATAGGTTGCCAATCCGTCATTCGGGCACGACCTAAATATTCTAAGTTACATATCCTCGGGCGCCATCTTTATTCCCTAGTAAATAGGACGAGGTCAGATCCCCGTGAGGACTTCTGCTAAGGCCCTCGTAGAACACCACAAAGTTACTGTTTCATAATAGCCTTGTCCTAGGGTAGCACGAGTGGATAAGAAAACTATAGCCAGGAGTCAAAAGTTATTATATCCCGTAGAGTTAAGCAGGCTTAAATTACTTACTCCCGAATAATGGCTGTTTTCCTAGCTTACAAAATTGGAAGCAGAAATATTATAAACAGGTAAATATCAATTACGATATACCTCCGCTAGTTACAATCCGTCACAGGATTCTAGCTTAAACACACATATACTAGTGCAACTATCTACAGGCAGTGCAGTGAAACGCAACTAATTTCATAAAAGCTTCCAATAATATTTAAAATATCTACAAACGCAAATGACAATAATAAAAATCGATAAGGTATGAAAACTGAAAATTCGCTACAGTTCATGCGATTAAAGAGAAACCATATCTCAGGTCAGATAACATTATCTCTGATAAGACATTGTTTCATAGTGGAAACGATACAAATACGTTAATATTTAAAAATACAATAATATTCGACTAGAATAATATTTGTGCTATTTAAGATCAAGGAAGCTTGATATTAGCATTAGCACAGCAACTAGAAAGGCACATGAAAGCAACGGCAAGCGGATAGCGACATACACATGCATCAAATGGGAAATTGCCTCGATATAAATTTCACCACCTCAATCTGAGGTTCTATCTTCCCCTGGGCTTTATTCCCGCGATTCCCTGCAGTCCTACTCTCATATGTGGGCAAGCAAGCGGCTTCCACTCTCATATAACTCTGACCTGCTAACTAATTGAACCGGGTAACTTGTCCCCTATTTCTGTCGAACATCCTGTATAATTAACAGTCCCTCCAGCGGTTACGTACCATTCCGAGCAGCTCCATGCTTCCCCCAAGGACAATCCGTCCCTCAGGATAAACGTGGGCTACCCAGTACAGCACAGGTTGCCGGACACACTAAATACTACCCCTTTAATCAGCACTCTCCGTGCTCCCGTTCACTTATATGGGTAAGAAACGTGACCAGCTTGTCCCTTATCTAGTCTGGGCACTCTATCTAATCAACCACCTTGTTTAGCGATCACATACTATTCAGAGCAGCTCTATTCTTCCCCCAAGGACAATCCGCCCCTCAGGGTAAACGTGGGCGACCCTATACAGCACGTTATAATTCGCTAAACACCCTAGATCCACTATAATACGGTATAATCCTTTATGTGATTTCGATTTCCCTTAAATGGGTCAACACGCGAACAGTTTTATCACTGCTACATACAGTACACCCTGTATACACTTTCAATCCTAACACGCTGTTAATATTACACATGGAACAGCATCAGTATAATACCCATTTATCTATTTCAGTTTGCAATTATACTTCCCCAAATTTCCGAAGCATAACTAACCTTGCTAACCCGATTATTAGAACACAGTCGTTATAGACTCTCGTTCATTCCTATCCAACAATAACAAGCTGCTTTCACTACTACGTAGCACAGCGAAACTTCCCAGGTAATTTACCTAACCGTCGCTCACACGATACTCGAAATTACCATACAACCACCAGAACCACTTGTCTCGGCCGCGAGCTGAAGGCATCTGCCGTCGGCGTTCCATCTATCGGTGATCTATTTTCCATGCGCTCCGCGACGCACCTAAAATGAATCCCATTGCGCGTGACAGACAGGCGCTATAACTTTCATCATACACGCTTCATGTTCCGTTCGTGGCGACTTTTCATACTTTTAAGTGTTTCTAAAATAAGTCGAATTTATTACCTAGCGAATATTGGTTATTGAAACCACCTAAATGAATTGTTCACTATTCAAATAACCATAATAAATTCGGACTCCATTAGAATACAACATATTAAAACTTTTATACCGTTGAAAAGGAAATAAAAACACTATCGAAATCAATAATAAAAAATAGCTTGTCATTTAAAAAAATATAGATGACGTCTTAACTTAAGAAACAAATGACGTAACAAGATGAAAATTATGTATTATAAGGTCAAATTAATGAAATCCGACAATAGGCATGGATGCAAAATGATAGTGTTTTGTATCCTCCTACTATGTCGAAAAGCATAACTATCGGACAACTGATAGTCCCTTTATTAATCTTATTTTTAAAGGGGTAGACATTGATCCAATCCAATCCATAGCAGGTGGTAGTGGAATTTTCCTTTACGTAATAGTAAAGGATTTTTTCACGCCCGAGGAGGTACCACCCCATACATCAAGGGGCCGGTGAAGTCCCAACGGACGTTTCCGGTTCTGGTGTATGAGTCGGTTTCCCTTATAAACAAAAATGAAGATGGCTCCTCCTTGTACAAAATATTCCGGAGGCAAAATACCCCTCCATTCGGATCTCCGGGAGAGGGGTGTACAGGGGGCGCCAACATCAAGACTTAACATATCCTTTTCGAATATATGTGGCCTAAATTCTAACCTGAACTCCGTCCACCGTTTCCTCCAGGCTAACAGGCCCAAACTCCTCTTCCTCACCGAAACCCAAATCAGTGCCAAAACAGCCACTAATCACCTTAATTTCCATGGGTATGAGCTCCTTACTTTAGATTGCATGAAGGCGTGCGCGCGCATACGTCCGTAGCAATCTACCCTGCACCAGACTCCCCAATTTAGAAGCTGGAAGAAAAGACATACTATGGATAAAACTTTCTCTCAGGACTGCAACTAAATACATCTGTTGCATTTACCGGTCACCTTCTGACAACAACGTTGTCCAGCTCTTTGACTACCTTTCTGAAAAAACCGACTATCTGATTTCTGAATATCCTTCCTCCGAGGTCACTATTCTTGGTGACTTCAATGTCCATAATGAGGAATGGCTAGGATCTTCAAAAACCGATCCACAAGGGAGAGCAGCGGAGGCCTTTGCAGTCAGCAATTCTTTAGCCAATATGGTTCAGGAATCTACTTACTTTCCTCGTATCCCAACACACAGCTCAAATCCCTTGGATCTCCTTCTTACTACACAACCTGAATGCTATAAGATATCAGTCACCGCCCCCCTTGGTCGCTCAGACCACGGCATGGTCACTGCTTCCTGCGCAATGCAACCCGAGGTCACACAGTCATCACACCCACGTATCGTTTGGCACTACAACTCCGCAAACTGGGACGAAATGCGGGATTACTTTTCCTCATTTCCATGGGCGTCTGTCTGCTTTTCTCACCCTGACCCCTCTGATATCTCACAAAACGTCACCGAAGTTATCCAAGCTGGCATGGAATTATTTATCCCACGTACACAGAAAACCTCTTTAGCCACTCAAAAGCCCTGGTTCTCTAAATCATGTGACAAGGCCAGACTTGAAAAGGTCAAAGCTCACAAAACGCTTCTACACAATCCCAGTCAAGAAAATCATCAAGCATTTAACCACGCAAGAAACCGCTATGTCCGCATTCTTTCTGAGACAAAAAACTCGTTTAATAACCACATCAAAAACAAAGTCCTCTTAAGCTCCAACGGCGGCAAACCCTTCTGGACTCTTGCTAAATCTATTGGGAATAATTTCTGCAAAAGCACGTTCCCACCTCTTGTCTCAGGGGATGAAATAGTTTCTACTGCCCTGGGCAAGGCTGAACTTTTTGCTTCGTTGTTCGCCGGCAATTCTACATTCAACCCACCTCCAAATGTTCAACCACCAACAGTTCCCAATGTCGCGCATAAAATGACGGATATTATTTTCAAAAATAAAAAGGTACGAAAGATGCTCTCTTCTCTTAATACCAGGAAAGCCTCTGGCCTTGACGAGATCCCAGCAATTATTCTCAAAAAATGCGCACCAGAGCTTTATCCTGTCCTGACTCGTCTGTTTCAGATATCTTATAATAAAGGCATATTCCCTAGTAACTGGAAAACTGGTCGAGTACAACCCATCCCCAAGAAAGGATCCAAAGCGCTTCCCAGCAACTACAGGCCCATTTCTCTCCTTTCAGTCGTCTCTAAAGTGATGGAAAAGTATATAAACACCGAATTACTAAAATTTCTTGAAAAACACAGTCTAATCCACGACAGGCAGTATGGATTCCGTCAGCGCAGATCGACTGCCGACCTCCTTTCCTTTGTCACCCATTCTTGGAACAAGTCAATGGAACAACACGGTGAATCCCAGATTGTTGCTCTAGACATATCCAAAGCATTCGACCAGGTATGGCACGCAGCGCTGCTTAATAAACTTCAGGCCTATGGCCTACCACCAAAACTCTGTATGTGGAGAGCAAATTTCCTCTCCAACAGGAGCATATCTGTTGTTGTGGATGGCCATTCCTCTAAACTGTATCCAATTAATTTAGGAGTTCCTCAAGGTTCAACTTTAGCCCCTACTTTGTTTCTTCTCCACATCAATGACCTCCTCTCGAGCACATCCAACCCAGTTCACAGCTACGCGGACGACAGCACCCTCCATTCAAATATACAATATTCTAAGCCTGTCTCTTTAGCCCAATTAGATGAGGATCGCAGACTCATGGAGGGTTCTGTCTCCGTGGATCTCCAAAAAATATCAGACTGGGGAAGTAGAAATATTGTACAATTCAACCCCACCAAAACTAAGTCTTGCTTTCTTTCTCACAAGAGATACACCAGCACTAGACCCATCATAATGAACAACCAAGTTATTCAAAGTAATGAGTCCTTTTTTCTTGTTGGCATTTCTGTGGGTCGAAATCTTAATTGGCACCAACATGTCACATCAATTGCAGAAGCGGCTGCTAAGAAATTAGGTTTCCTCTTCCGGGCTCGCAAATACTTTTCACCAGCTAATTTTTTGTACCTCATATACTTCACAAATAAGGCCAAACCTCGAATACTGCTCCCACATCTGGGGTGTCGCTGTGCTTCTACACTCGCTATCCTGGACTCCATTCCAAAGAGAGCTATACGTCTCATCGGTGACCCTACCCTCACCCAAAGGCTGCCATCCCTTGCCCATTGACGTGCCGTTGGTGACCTCTCTCTCTCTTTTATAGATATCTGCACGGGCACTGCTCAGTGGAGCTTTCCTCCATAGTTCCCCCACCTGCTGCCCCCAACAGATCTACCAGGGGAACAGAGCGAATGCAGCCTTTTACTGTCCAGGTCACCAGACATAGAACATCTTGTTATGCCCGCTCTTTTGTCCCGAAGACTTCCAAGTTGTGGAATTCCTTGCCGGCACATGTTTTTCTTTCTCCTCTGAACCTCCAAACCTTCGAGTCCAGAACTAACAAGCTGTATTTAGGCTGTAAGCCCTCGTGGTGTGTTGTTGAAATAAAATTAAAAAAATACCCCTCGAGATTTATCCCAGAAAATTATTTCCTTTATTTTCACACTGTATGTATGTATGTTAGTGTTTTTTTTTTAAATTAACTCGTTAGTTTTACAGCCTAATACACTTGGGATTGTGTATGAATTTTATATATATATATATATATATATATATATATATATATATATATATATATATATATATATATATATATATATATATATATATATATATATATATATATATATGCTTGTCTTAATATAATTCTAATTTGCAGGGTATCTGGAAATTGACCAACACCATCAATTGCTCGCGCAACCCTATTGCTTATATTTCAAGACTGAGTTGGTGTTCATTAGTTGTAACTGATTAAAGGTTAGGCTACTATATTATGTGAAAATAAAAAGTAAATTTTAAATTAAGACAAGACGAATAAAAATAAAAAACAATTGTAAAATCTTAAATATTGAGAAAAATATAACTTGCTAAAAAACTGTGTTTATCGTTGTGTTCTGTATCGATGATTGCCTATAGCAGTACTTTATATAAATAAGGCACAAGTTTCTTTTGGTTTTGCTTTAATTTTGAACTAACTTCTTATTTACATAATATAGTGGGCATGATATTTTGTATTTTATGTAGTGTTTCGCATTTATAGTTTGACAATCATTGATTATATTTTTATTTTGTTGTTTTGAGATTTATTATATATTCATTTTTGGTATTTCTGTTCAGATGTTTACCTGCTTACTTAATGTATCATCAGTATTATACGACAAAGGTACTGCATTTTCAATATGATATATATTTTATAATGTTATATATTATAATAAATAAAGTTTATAAATCTCAAATGTTTTATTACTTACTCTTTATCATATAGCGTGTAACGGTTCTATTTCATTCATTACCTTACTGACATAAGGAGAACCTCAAAGGAGGCTTGAATAAGAAAGAGTGACTTTATTTTTGAACAAGCAATTCATGTTTTGGTTTTGAAAAGATTAATTGAAAGTTTGCTATTGAAATTGCTATTACTGCATTCCGTTTATACACGTTAGATTCAAATATCAACAAACGGAAAATTTGCCTTAAGGAAAAAGATCGTTATATATTACAATTTCCTACTAAAATGTTGGTAAATTTAAAATCTAGAAGCAGGAGAATATCGTTGCCTATATTAATATTTACTGAAATGACGCAATAACGTGATCTGGAATATTAGAAACCAGAGGTGGAAAAATTAACACAGATACCGAAAGTAATAAAGTCGGAAATTTATGAGACAGGTTGACAACTGAAAGAAAGGTCGACCAAGCAAACGCAAACGCTATCGTTAAGTAGCAAAGCATATTTGATAAATACTGGTCCCATGTAACCGTTGTGACTTCCAAGCTTGATGCAGTCCGTGCAGAAACTGGCGCGAAACACATGCATCTCGGCATCCCTCTTATACACATGGAGGTAGACGGGTAACTAAAAAAGGACAGAGGACGTCATGGAAGCAGCGTTGACGATTGAGCAGACACCGGGCGGCCTACTTAAAGGGGTGCAAAGCTGTCTCTCGCTCTCGGTTGTTTGACAAACACGACTAGATCAAGAACTGCGCTACCTCTCGAGTTCAGTTTAGGAGAGTTTTCTATCGGGCAATGAGGTAAAACTTCCGCAAGGCATATACACCTAGTATAATTATCGTGCAAGTGCTGCAAATAATTCCAGTTTGGTTTAGTGTATCATAACATCCGGATTGAAAGAAAAATGGATTGAACAGTGAGTCTTTATTAAATCTCTTAATGCAGTGACAAGTTATTGATGGCAGCTTCCAGTGAACACTTTCAAGTAAACGGTTTCGAGTTTCCAAGTTCAAGTTTTCACTCTCAGTCTCGTTTTCAAGTTTGTCTTTATGTCCGATTTTTCCGTATACGTTCAAACATATCTGTCTCAGAATTTACTGTTAAAAGACAGTTTTGCTGTTCCGATCAAGTACATCAAGTTTCAACCGCCGTGTCTGCCTAGCCTCTTGATTGTACATTGCACGTACACTCTCTTCCTGTCTCCACTTCTGCAAGGGATTTCTACTAGTTCCTGACTCATCCCGGGGAAATTAAGCGCCTATGGTAAGCGCTGAATACCGATGTTACCCTATACAGTTTCTAGATTTCGTGAGCAGGCAAGTCAAGACCTGTGGGACCTCAGGTGAAGGGCCAGACCATCTGGTGAATCTTTGGAAGTGCGAGCGCACTACATGTGAGTCGTTTTCAACTTTTTGAGTGATCTTTAAGACTAGAGAGACATAATATTCCTACATCATTTAAATTTCCCATAAAATTTCAACATAAATTTTAAATCAGTCAAAATCTAAATTTTAGTCAGTGGGATTGATCTTTATATAAATGTATTTTCTATTTTCCTTCTGTATAATGTCAAAATATGTAAATTAGGAAGATTGGTATGATATTAATTAATTGCCATTTTGCCCACGAATTTTTCAAACCTTCAAATGTTTTAGAGTACAAAAAAATAGCTTGTAACCTTTCATTTAAACAATAGTAAACAATTACTTAACTTTACAATATCTGAGCTTCTCCCACAAAGTTTTAAGAAAACAAAACATACTATGGCCAGAACAATTAACTAGAAATTTACCTAACAAAATAAAATTGAGAGCATTGGTAGAATTAACAGAAAAACCTTTAACTTTGCATTTGATATTTATTTTGTTTCTTTATAATGTACAACTTATATTTGATTTACCAGGAGTCTTGATTTAAATAACTCCCATTATTAATTTATGTTAATACATTTGAATATTTGTGTCTTTAATGTCTGTTTTGATCGAATTACAAATTCCTCATTTAACCTTTCTCAATTCTGGCGGTGCTATAGCTGAAAATTCTTCATATCTATTATCTAGATCTCTTCAAACTAACTAACTAACGTAGTGCCGGTGTTTTGAGTTGAAGAGCGAATAAATCTAGGACTTTGGTCAGAACAAGATTAAAACTGAGTATGTATTTGATTAACTTTTCATCTTCAAACCGAACAGTGTGTTCTTTATCTTACAAAATAATAAATCTGAGAGATAAGTGCAAATAAGTTAGGGTTTGGGAGGTAATTATGGCTTCACTATTGACCGGATTTAGATCCAATTGAAATCTGTCACGAGATATCAATTGCGGACAAACATCAAATAAATACAATCGGGTTATTAGGTTTAAATTGGCACAAGCGGCCAACGTGGCCGAACTGGAAGGTCAACTGGAACTTCTTAGTTCGGACTCGAAAGACTGCAGTTTGAGGCTCGCTTAAAAAAAGAGAGAATAAATAAAAATTTTAACAAAATGGAAAACCGACTTCACAAAAAAATATTCTAAAACAAAAAATGCACTAAAAAGTAAAAAATAATTGCGTATTCTTCTGTCTACAACTTACAATCAACTTATTTTTTACACCCAATGTACGATCTATGCATTTACCACGCAAGAATGTAGGTACCCACGTAAACTTAACCTCTAACTCAACACATAACTATGACTAACAAACAATTATCAAAACATTTATTTAGAGTTCACCTAAGCAGAAAGTTTTAAATATATGTGTAGACTGTTAAAAGACAATCAAATTATTAGGATCATATAATGTAAAATTATTGTTATTTTTGGAGTCGGTGTCAGCCAAGATGGGATTGTAACTACTTAAACGTGAAATGTCTTACTATATAACAATTGGCATACAGACTTTACACACATAGACGCAGCACGCGGCGCCAGCGGGTCGATTGCGCGCGCGCGCCCGGAAGAATGATTGGAGGGATATAACCGAGTGAGCGAGGCAAACGCGTACGCCGGCCATACGCCAGTCAGTCAAGAGATGACAAAGAGGTTGTCTCTTTGAGAGATGATGAGAAGCGATATTATTTCTTTATTTTTAGTGAATCTGAAGCTTTATATTTGTTTTAAATAGTCCCAATATGAGTAGACCTACTAAACGCGCTGCTCATATGAGAGCGCCGTTTAAATGAGACCAACGGAGAAGAGGAGAAACGCCTATCTCAAAATAGGAAATCCACCTCCAGGGCCATTTAAAAAGAGACTTGTGAAGAGCGCAAAAATAGACTTTCGAAAATGCAGGCTTACATGAAAAAAGTTTTGAACAAGGAAAATTTCCAAAAACGTACTCAACGTCTCGGCTTGACCCACGACCGTCAACCCAATGAGACGAAATCGCAACGTGCCCACCGCCTCGGCGTGATCCACAATCGTCTATCCAATGAGACGGAAGCGCAACGTGCCCACCGCCTCGGTGTGATCAACAATCATCATCAATGTAGTCGAAGTCAATTAAATACGCATTATTAAGGATAACTGAAACACTATTGGTCAGATCTTGATCACATTTATATGAGACCACACGAGAAGCACCAGCTCTCAAATAAAAGAAGAATCATCAAAATCGATTCAACTAGAAAAAAGTTCTGAGATAACACACAAGAACATCATCAATGTAGTCGAAGTCAATTAAATACGCATTATTAAGGATAACTCAAAAACTAGATCAGATCCTGATCACATTTATATGGGACCACACGACAAGCACCAGCTTTCAAATAAATAAAAAAACTCTGGACGAAGAAAGTGCGTTATGGTAGTGAATTTTCATTAAAATGTTTTTAATAGGATATTTTTTTAAAGAAAGCTTGCATGAAATTCGGTTACCAGTATAACCTATATAGTAGGAACAATGTACCATATTTTATCAAAATAATTATTTGAAAATGTACAAACATTTTCCGAAAATAAACTTTAAATATTTCGGAAAAAAACTGGTCTCCTAGCCAATGACCCTTAGGTTAATAGCCAATTGAGTTATTGAAATTTGAAACATTTAATGAAAATTCGCAAACAAAACGCCCTTGCTGCGTTCATACAAAAATTTTCCGAAAATAAAGTTAAATGTTGGTTTCCTAACCAACAAAACTTACGTTAATAGCCAAATGAGTTATTGAAATTTGAAGGATTTAATGAAAATTCGCTACCAAAACGCACTTACTGCGTCCAGATTTGTTTCTTACAAACATACATCATATTTCGATACAAAATGCAAAAATGAATTAACGAATTTGTTGTATGAAAATTAGTTAAAAATTATAGACCGTTTAACCATAAACTTCACTAAACCTACAGCGAAAGCATCAACTTAACTAAACCGACAGCCAAAGCATCGGAGAAAGGGTCTACTTGAAATGTATTTTCTGTAAATATTTTAGTAAAATGAAGGCCAAAGACGGTTATATCTGAAACTTAAGGGTTCACAGAACACTCTTCTGGCATCATTTTCTTTTCACAATCCGTATTTGTTTAACGTTCTTTGCGTAAACATTGCCAATTTTGACGTTTTAAATTGGAAGTTTGGCGTTTTGAGGAAAACTTCAAAATTTGTTTCTTCAGCTGCCCGTAACTTTTTTGTCCTTAAACTTAGAGACTTGTACATGGTTTACTCTTTATAATACAAATACGCGTACCAAATTTGGTTGCCCTGACTTTGTTATTTCCGGAGATATGAATTTTTTTAGAAAGAAAACACAAAATTTTCCGGGAAAACCTTATCCGATTTTCCTGGCTAACGAACATATTCAACCCACTTACAAAAAGAAGGTACTCAACAAATTTGCCCAAAATCGGTCTATTATTTTTTGAGTTGTCGGTATCATATATATATATATATATATATATATATATATATATATATATATATATATATATATATATATATATATATATATATATATACATATATATATATATATATATATATATATATATATATATATATATATATATATATATATATATATATATATATATATATATATATATATATATATATATATATACGGATCTCCCCATTAGTGAATTTTTTAAAGAAAATTTGAATCACCAACGACTTATGGGCTATCCTGTAATTGTAGAAATATTTTTTAAGATGTAGCTGGAGACACCTTATAATTAATGTATACAATTTTTTTCCGTATCTTGCATAATAACGGATATATTGGTCTTTACAGATTTTTTACGAAAATTCGACAAAAATGATATACCTTTAACCGATAAACTCTATAGCCAACACTACTGCGAAAGTATCAGAGAAAGGGTCTACCTGAAATGAATTTTCTGGGAATATTTTATTAAAATGAAGGACAATGACGATTGAAACTAAGACTTCAGGCTTTGTAAAACATTGTCCTTGAGACATTTTCCTTCCATAGCTCATATTATTTTCAGGTTCATTGCCTAAATATTACCAATTTTGGTGTTTAAAATAGCGACTTTGAAGTTTTGAGAAAAATCCGCATTTATTTTTCTTGAAATACCTGTAAGTTTTTTGTCCTTTAACTTACAGACCTACATTTTGGTAGGTAACTTACCTATAATGATGTAAATGCGCGTATGAAATTTGGTTGCCCTTACTTTGTTAATTCCGGAGATATAACTTTTTTCGAAAGAAAACACTAAATTTTCCGGGAAAACCTCGGTGGATTTTCCTGACTAACGAACTTATCCAAGCCACTCGCAAAAGGAAGGTATTCACCCAATTTTATCAAAATCGGTCCATTATTTCTTTAGTTATAGGTGTGACACATAAATATATAAACATATGTATGTATATATATATATATATATATATATATATATATATATATATATATATATATATATATATATAAAGTCTGAAACCGACCTCGGATTTGGGTTCCAGGGGTCCTAAATAGCGCTCATTTGAAGAAATTTTTTCAAAATTCAAAAGTCGAGATCTCTTCATTAGTGCATTCTTTTTAAAGAAAATTCACTAAAAGAATCATCAAAATGGGTTTACCTAGAAAAAAGTTCTGAGGTAACACACATAAAAAACTCGGGACGCAGCAAGTGCGTTATGGTAGTGAATTTTTATTAAATGCTTCAAATTTAAATAACTCAATTTTCTATAAACTTAGAGAGTTTAATTTTTATGTTGTAAGGTATTTCCTAAGGCAAGATATCCACAAAAATTCAGTAAACTAACTTTGTAATTTTCGGAGAAAAAATTTTTTTTCGAAAGAAAATTTAAAATTTTAATAACTCAATTTTCTTTAAACTTAGACAGTTGAATTTTGGTACGCAGTACAATCTCTCCTGAGGCAACATATATACTAAATTTCATTAAAACAGCTTTGTTACTTTTGGAGAAAAAATATTTTTCGAAAGAAAACTCAAAATTTTTCCGGAAAACCCCGTCTGATTTTTCTGACTAACGAACTCATCCAAGCCATTAATAAAAGAAAGGCACTTGCTAAGTTTCATCGAAATCGGTTCATTATTTTTTGAGTTAGCGGTTGGATACATATATATATATATATATATATATATATATATATATATATATATATATATATATATATATATATATATATATATATATATATATATATATATATATATATATATATATATATATATATATATATATATATATATAAACATATAAAACTTGAAACTGACCCCGGATATGGGTTCTAGGGGTCCTAGTTCGCACTCATTTGAAAGAATTTTTGCAAAGTCTCACCATCGATACCTCTCTAATAGTGAATTTTTTAAAATAAAAATTCACTAAAAATATACAGGCGAATTGAGAATCTCCTCCTTGTTTGAAGTCGGTTAAAATAAATAAAAATTTTAACAAAATGGAAAACCGACTTCACAAAAAAATATTCTAAAACAAAAAATGCACTAAAAAGTAAAAAATAATTGCGTATTCTTCTGTCTACAACTTACAATCAACTTATTTTTTCCACCCAATGTACGATCTATGCATTTACCACGCAAGAATGTAGGTACCCACTTAAACTTAACCTCTAACTCAACACATAACTATGACTAACAAACAATTATCAAAACATTTATTTAGAGTTCACCTAAGCAGAAAGTTTTAAATATATGTGTAGACTGTTAAAAGACAATCAAATTATTAGGATCATATAATGTAAAATTATTGTTATTTTTGGAGTCGGTGTCAGCCAAGATGGGTTTGTAACTACTTAAACGTGAAATGTCTTACTATATAACAATTGGCATACACACTTTACACACATAGAATCAGCACGCGGCGCCGGCGAGTCGATTGCGCGCGCGCGCCCGGAAGAATGGTTGGAGGGATATAACCGAGTGAGCGAGGCAAACGCGTACGCCGGCCATACGCCAGTCAGTCAAGAGATGATGAGAAGCGATAGGAGTTAGTTGATTATAAACCGATTGCGATTCTTTTTCATTCTACACCGTCTTTCTTAAGATAATTCTTTATGTTTATTATTATAGCTACATTTTCGTATCAATGTTGCTTGATATTGTCATTTGTAAATAGGCTGAATTAGGTAATGGTACTTTGTCTTGAGAGAGGTATTGTCACAGCATAATATCTTATTTAAGTTCATTTGTAAATAGGTTTAATTAGGTATGGTATATTGTCGTTCCAAGGTCTCAGGATATTGTCACAGTATATTGTATAAAATTTCATTTGTAACATAGATTTCATAAGGTATTCTCATATTATTAATGTAAGGTATATTGTCGTGTTTCCTTGGCTGACACCGACTCCAAAAATAACAATAATTTTACATTATATGATCCTAATAATTTGAATGTCTTAACAGTCTACACATATATTTAAAACTTTCTGCTTAGGTGAACTCTAAATAAATGTTTTGATAATTGTTTGTTAGTCATAGTTATGTGTTGAGTTAGAGGTTAAGTTTAAGTGGGTACCTACATTCTTGCGTGGTAAATGCATAGATCGTACATTGGGTGGAAAAAATAAGTTGATTGTAAGTTGTAGACAGAAGAATACGCAATTATTTTTTACTTTTTAGTGCATTTTTTGTTTTAGAATATTTTTTTGTGAAGTCGGTTTTCCATTTTGTTAAAATTTTTATTTATTTCTTTATTTTTAGTGAATCTGAAGCTTTATATTTGTTTTAAATAGTCCCAATATGAGTAGACCTACTAAACGTGCTGCTCATATGAGAGCGCCGTTTAAATGAGACCAACGGAGAAGAGGAGAAACGCCTATCTCAAAATAGGAAATCCACCTCCAGGGCCATTTAAAAAGAGACTTGTGAAGAGCGCAAAAATAGACTTTCGAAAATGCAGGCTTACATGAAAAAAGTTTTGAACAAGGAAAATTTCCAAAAACGTACTCAACGTCTCGGCTTGACCCACGACCGTCAATCCAATGAGACGAAAGCGCAACGTGCCCACCGCCTCGGCGTGATCCACAATCGTCTATCCAATGAGACGGAAGCGCAACGTGCCCACCGCCTCGGTGTGATCAACAATCATCATCAATGTAGTCGAAGTCAATTAAATACGCATTATTAAGGATAACTGAAACACTATTGGTCAGATCTTGATCACATTTATATGAGACCACACGAGAAGCACCAGCTCTCAAATAAAAGAAGAATCATCAAAATCGGTTTAACTAGAAAAAAGTTCTGAGATAACACACAAGAACATCATCAATGTAGTCTAAATCAATTAAATACGCATTATTAAGGATAACTCAAAAACTAGATCAGATCCTGATCACATTTATATGGGACCACACGACAAGCACCAGCTTTCAAATTAAAAAAAAACTCTGGACGCAGAAAGTGCGTTATGGTAGTGAATTTTCATATAAATGTTTTTAATAGGATATTTTTTTTAAGAAAGCTTGCATGAAATTTGGTTACCAGTATAACCTATATAGTAGGAACAATGTACCATATTTTATGAAAATAATTATTTGAAAATGTACAAACATTTTCCGAAAATAAACTTTAAATATTTCCGAAAAAACTGGTCTCCTAGCCAATGACCCTTAGGTTAATAGCCAATTGAGTTATTGTAATTTGAAACATTTAATGAAAATTCGCAAACTAAACGCCCTTGCTGCGTTTATACAAAAATTTTCCGAAAATAAAGTTAAATGTTGGTTTCCTAACCAACAAAACTTACGTTAATAGCCAAATGAGTTATTGAAATTTGAAGGATTTAATGAAAATTCGCTACCAAAACGTACTTACTGCGTCCAGATTTGTTTCTTACACACATACATCATATTTCGATAAAAAATGCAAAAATGAATTAACGAATTTGTTGTATGAAAATTAGCTAAAAATTATAGACCGTTTAACCATAAACTTCACTAAACCTACAGCGAAAGCATCAACTTAACTAAACCGACAGCGAAAGCATCGGAGAAAGGGTCTACTTGAAATGTATTTTCTTTAGTAAAATGAAGGCCAATGACGGTTGTATCTGAAACTTAAGGGTTCGCAGAACACTCTTCTGGCATCATTTTCTTTTCACAATCCGTATTTGTTTAACGTTCTTTGCGTAAACATTGCCAATTTTGACGTTTTAAATTGGAAGTTTTACGTTTTGAGGAAAACTCCAAAATTTGTTTCTTCAGCTGCCCGTAACTTTTTTGTCCTTAAACTTAGAGACTTGTACATGGTTTACTCTTTATAATACAAATACGCGTACCAAATTTGGTTGCCCTGACTTTGTTATTTCCGGAGATATGAATTTTTTTAGAAAGAAAACAAAAATTTTCCGGGAAAACCTTATCCGATTTTCCTGGCTAAAGAACATATCCAACCCACTTACAAAAAGAAGGTACTCAACAAATTTGCCCAAAATCGGTCTATTATTTTTTGAGTTGTCGGTACGATATATATATATATATATATATATATATATATATATATATATATATATATATATATATATATATATATATATATATATATATATATATATATATATATATATATATATATATATACGATCTCCCCATTAGTGAATTTTTTAAAGAAAATTTGAATCACCAACGACTTATGGGCTATCCTGTAATTGTAGAAATATTTTTTTAAGATGTAGCTGAAGACACCTTATAATTAATGTATACAATTTTTTTCTGTATCTTGCATAATAACGGATATATTGATCTTTAAAGATTTTTTACGAAAATTCGACAAAAATGTTATACCTTTAACCGATAAACTCTATAGCCAACACTACTGCGAAAGTATCAGAGAAAGGGTCTACTTGAAATGAATTTTCTGGGAATATTTTATTAAAATGAAGGACAATGACGATTGAAACTAAGACTTCAGGCTTTGTAAAACATTGTCCTTGAGACATTTTCCGTCCATAGCTCATATTATTTTCAGGTTCATTGCCTAAATATTACCAATTTTGACGTTTAAAATAGCGACTTTGACGTTTTGAGGAAAATCCAAATTTATTTTTCTTGAAATACCTGTAAGTTTTTTGTCCTTTAACTTACAGACCTAAATTTTGGTAGGTAACTTACCTATAATGATGTAAATGCGTGTATGAAATTTGGTTGCCCTTACTTTGTTAATTCCGGAGATATAAATTTTTTTCGATTTTTTTCGAAAGAAAACACTAAATTTTCCGGGAAAACCTCGGTGGATTTTCCTGACTAACGAAATTGCCACTCGCAAAAGGAAGGTACTCACCTAATTTTATCAAAATCGGTCCATTATTTTTTTAGTTATAGGTGTGACACATAAATATATAAACATATGTATATATGTATATATGTATATATATATATATATATATATATATATATATATATATATATATATATATATATATATATATATATATATATATATATATATATATATATATATATATATATATATATATATATATATATATATATAAAGTCTGAAACCGACCTCGGATTTGGGTTCCAGGGGTCCTAAATAGCGCTCATTGGAAGAAATTTTTTCAAAATTCAAAAGTCGAGATCTCTTCATTAGTGCATTCTTTTTAAAGAAAATTCACTACAAGAATCATCAAAATGGGTTTACCTAGAAAAAAGTTCTGAGGTAACACACATAAAAAACTCGGGACGCAGCAAGTGCGTTATGGTAGTGAATTTTTATTAAATGCTTCAAATTTAAATAACTCAATTTTCTATAAACTTAGAGAGTTTAATTTTTATGTAGTAAGGTATTTCCTAAGGCAAGATATCCACAAAATTTCATTAAAATAACTTTGTAATTTTCGGAGAAAAAATTTTTTTTCGAAAGAAAATTTAAAATTTGAATAACTCAATTCTCTTTAAACTTAGACAGTTGAATGGTACGCAGTACAATCTCTCCTGATGCAACATATATACTAAATTTCATTAAAACAGCTTTGTTACTTTTGGAGAAAAAATTTTTCGAAAGAAAACTCAAAAATTTCCCGGAAAACCCCGTCCGATTTTTCTGACTAACGAACATATCCAAGCCATTAATAAAAGAAAGGCACTTGCCAAGTTTCATCGAAATCGGTTAATTATAAGACTAGATGCATTCTCGCAACAATTAGAACCGTAGACCGGTTTCGCTCTCATTAGAGCTCTTCAGTACGGCATACTAATTGCAGCAAAAATGCACCAAAAATAACACGGCTATCGTATAGCCAGTCTTAAAACACTAAGTGAGTGGTGAACGTGTCGCCACCTAGTTCGGAACCAAGTACTATGTTGTCACGCCCGCTCCAAATAACACAGAGTGTTAAAAATAGAGACGGTATACAACTAACTAACAATTTAAAAAATTGTTAGCCCTGGCCCATTTCTACCCCAATATAGGGACAAAGTATGTAAGACCAGATGCATTCTCGCAACAATTAGAACCGTAGACCGGTTTCGCTCTCATTAGAGCTCTTCAGTACGGCATACTAATTGCAGCAAAAATGCACCAAAAATAACACGGCTATCGTATAGCCAGTCTTAAAACACTAAGTGAGTGGTGAACGTGTCGCCACCTAGTTCGGAACCAAGTACTATGTTGTCACGCCCGCTCCAAATAACACAGAGTGTTAAAAATAGAGACGGTATACAACTAACTAACAATTTAAAAAATTGTTAGCCCTGGCCCATTTCTACCCCAATATAGGGACAAAGTATGTAAGACTAGATGCATTCTCGCAACAATTAGAACCGTTGCGAGAATGCATCTAGTCTTACATACTTTGTCCCTATATTGGGGTAGAAATGGGCCAGGGCTAACAATTTTTTAAATTGTTAGTTAGTTGTATACCGTCTCTATTTTTAACACTCTGTGTTATTTGGAGCGGGCGTGACAACATAGTACTTGGTTCCGAACTAGGTGGCGACACGTTCACCACTCACTTAGTGTTTTAAGACTGGCTATACGATAGCCGTGTTATTTTTGGTGCATTTTTGCTGCAATTAGTATGCCGTACTGAAGAGCTCTAATGAGAGCGAAACCGGTCTACGGTTCTAATTGTTGCGAGAATGCATCTGGTCTTACATACTTTGTCCCTATATTGGGGTAGAAATGGGCCAGGGCTAACAATTTTTTAAATTGTTAGTTAGTTGTATACCGTCTCTATTTTTAACACTCTGTGTTATTTGGAGCGGGCGTGACAACATAGTACTTGGTTCCGAACTAGGTGGCGACACGTTCACCACTCACTTAGTGTTTTAAGACTGGCTATACGATAGCCGTGTTATTTTTGGTGCATTTTTGCTGCAATTAGTATGCCGTACTGAAGAGCTCTAATGAGAGCGAAACCGGTCTACGGTTCTAATTGTTGCGAGAATGCATCTAGTCTTACATACTTTGTCCCTATATTGGGGTAGAAATGGGCCAGGGCTAACAATTTTTTAAATTGTTAGTTAGTTGTATACCGTCTCTATTTTTAACACTCTGTGTTATTTGGAGCGGGCGTGACAACATAGTACTTGGTTCCGAACTAGGTGGCGACACGTTCACCACTCACTTAGTGTTTTAAGACTGGCTATACGATAGCCGTGTTATTTTTGGTGCATTTTTGCTGCAATTAGTATGCCGTACTGAAGAGCTCTAATGAGAGCGAAACCGGTCTACGGTTCTAATTGTTGCGAGAATGCATCTGGTCTTACATACTTTGTCCCTATATTGGGGTAGAAATGGGCCAGGGCTAACAATTTTTTAAATTGTTAGTTAGTTGTATACCGTCTCTATTTTTAACACTCTGTGTTATTTGGAGCGGGCGTGACAACATAGTACTTGGTTCCGAACTAGGTGGCGACACGTTCACCACTCACTTAGTCGGTTAATTATTTTTTGAGTTAGCGGTTGGATACACACACACACACACACACACACACACACACACACACACACACACACACACACACACACACACACACACACACACACACACACACACACACACACACACACACACACACACACACACATATATATATATATATATATATATATATATATATATATATATATATATATATATATATATATATATATATATATATATATATATATATATATATATATATATATATATATATATATATATATATATATATATATATATATATACATATAATATAAACATATAAAAATTGAAACAGACCTTGGATCTGGGTTCTAGGGGCCCTAATTCGCGCTGATTTGAAAAATTTTTCCTAAAATCTTACCTCTCAAATTGTGAATTTTCTTAATGAAAATTCACTAAAAACAACACAAACTTAATTACCCACCTGAGTTCTACACGAAACTAAAACATCAAAAGAATAATGGTTGTCAAGTCAAAATTAATTACACGACAAACTACTAAAACGACCAGGGAAGATATCAATCCCGTATACAGAGCATGTAATGGGTAAGCAAAGATACACTTCACTTGCCTTCCAGTGACTTGATAGAGAGTCAAGTCACTGTAACTTGTCTATGCTTGTAGCGCCCTCCAATACAACTGCAAACTACAACAAACGCCCTTGGACAATTTACTAAGGTCGCCACACACTTTCTTACTTTGTATATGGTTAAGTGTCATGCATGATACAAATAACGAAAGATATGATATTCAGACTACCTATTTTTAGACCTGTCACGCGCATAGTGTCAAGTGGTGAGTCCAATAGTCCAATGCAACATTAACATGCTGTGGGGTTTAACGTTTCATCACAACCTCTAAAAAAATTATGTATTTTATTAATATTTCAGTGCATGCAATTGGAAGTAATAAAAATGAAAAATATTAAATTTAGTGCTGCGATCTATACTGCCCTCCTAAGGAGAAGGGACTTATCTCAATTTTTGTTCAAAATCTGTTTATAGCATTTTAATGATTGTTTTAAACATATATTTCATGTTTCATAAACATGAAATATATGGTCATATATTAAGTAGTATGTCAATAAAAGCGTTACAAAAAAAATCGTATCTCCAAAATGTTAAGAATTCCTAGGCGAAACAGACTTATATACATTTTACTAAGCGATTGGGTCCTATCTCTGAGATAAGTCAATTCTGCTTAGGAATTGTACCGTTTCTGAATTCGAACAATTCCTAGGCGAAAAGGACTTATATGCACCTTACTAAGCGGCTGTGCTGTATCTCAGAGATGAGTTAGTTTTGCTTAGTAATTGAACTGTTTGCAACACAGATGTCACTACCGGATAGATGATTCATTAGCCTGATAGTTTGTGACACAGTATTTTGTTCAATTCCAACGTGGTGGTTGATTTGCCTAAATACATATAGTAACAAATATTAAAAACATCAACAAAAAACTGAAGAGATTTGTTAAATGGAATGTGTGTTACCTTTTGTTAGGATAATTAATTGTGGATACAAACTGTTAGAAGTGCCGCTGATCCAAATATAACCTCAAAATTAGTAATTAACTTTCAATGATAACATCCTGTGAATATCACAACACAAGCTTTCATGGTGTAAGTGTCTAACTGGTAAGTAATTTCATAATTTGTACCATATAAATTCGGTGGCAGAATATTAGTTGGAAAACTCAGATTATTTATCGCAATCCTAACAGTTAAATTAGGAAATTCGAATCAATATTGGTCAATGAGTAGTTACTACTTAAGAGTGCCTGAACGTCGTTTTACTAGAGTCAGAACTCGGATAATGTTAAAACAGGCGGTATTCATTTCGCATATCAGAAGTACAACTTGCAAACATTTTCCAATTTTTCTCGATACATACCTGCTTCAAGGACAGTTACAACAAATTAATTTCATCCATTCCCTTATAGGTATACAATATGGATCCCACAAGTCGTACTGCAAAATTGTTGAGAATGGTATCATTAAACGAAACTTCAAACGGAAAATTGACAAAGATAAAAAATAAGCGAAAATTACCGTCAGCTGATTCATTAGATTCAAACTACTTTCCTAGCAATGAGGGATCTAGTAGCAGTAGCGAAAGTGAAAACTATCCAAGTTTGGAAGATGCCTATGGCGAAATGTTAACCCGTGAAAATGCAAGCGCTCAAGATTTTACTACAGTGGTTGTTGAATTGCCACGAGAAGGAGAACTTGCAGAAAATTGTGAATTGTGTCAAGCAGAAGATTCCACTACAGTAGAAATAGAAAAGAGAAAGGAAAATGAGCTACATGTTGTGAATGGTGAATTGTGGCAAGGAGAAGATTTTTCTGTTGTCGAACAAAAAGAACCTCAACTTGCAGCAAATGGTGACTTGCCGTGTGGAGAATATTTCACCAAAATAGTTATAGAACTGCCACAAGAAGAAGCATTTGCTGAAAATAGTTTATTGTCACAAGGAGAAAACTTTACTACAATAACAGTTGCTGAATTGCTACAAGAAGAAATACCCGCAGTAAATAATGAATTGTTGCAAGGACATTTGACTGTTGAATTACCACAAAAAGAACACCAAGAAGGAGATAATTTTAATACAATTGAAGTTGATGAAAATTCACGAGAACAATCTGCTGCGCATCATGAATGTCCGCAAGAGAAAGACATAACTATTACTGCAGAAAAATATACTAACTTACAATATACGAAACAAGGCAGGGAGAGGAAGAGAAAAATGTATGCATCTTCAGTGGATGAAAGAAAACGGCAAAAATTGTCTGATCTTGTACAAAAACACGGTGTGCGTGTAAGCTGTCAGGCATCTTGCAAAAAGAAATGTATTTTGAATATTCCAGAAGACAGGCGGATATTTCTCAACAGTGAATACTGGAAATTGAAAAATTCAAAAGAGCGTAGGGCGTTCGTGTTACACCATGTATCACAGCATGAAGTGAAACAACGTACTACAGTAGCACAAGCAGACACTGGAATCAAAAGAAACTATAGTTATACATACTACCTCAAAGATGCTGTGGGTGCAATGCAACCAGTTTGCCAAGTTTTTTTCTTAGCCACCCTTGGTTACACTAACAACAAAATGCTTCGTAATGTTTTGAAACATTCTAACAATTCTGTAGCTCCTGCAGAAGATACTAGGGGTAAAGCAGAACCTGCTAACAAAATTGACGATACTATCATTCGACAGCATATTGCATCATTGAACCCAACGATATCCCACTACCGGAGGGAACATGCCCCACATAGGCTATACTTGCCGTCTGATTTCAGTTTCACATCTATGTATGAAGACTTTGTTAAAAAGAATCCAAAATTTAAATGTTCATATGAAAAATACAGAGTTGTTGCAAAGAGTATGAATATTTCAATTGTAAAACTTGGGCACGAGGAATGTGAGCAATGCGAAGAATTTGATCTCCATGATACAAACCATAATAAAAATAATCTAGGTGAGAACTGTAATGATTGCAAGCGATGGAAAAATCATATTGAAAGAGCTGAGAAATCAAGAGCAGAATACCGTGGAGATGCAGAAAGGCTGCATGAAAACCATGGCAGCAGTAGCATTACTTATTGTGCAGACTTGCAGAAAGTCATAATGCTGCCCCGGCTTGAAATGTTCAAGACTGCTATATTTACGAACCGCCTGACAGTTTACAATGAAAGCTTCGTGCCAGTGGGTACAAAGCAGAAAGGATGTAAACCACTCGCTGTCCTGTGGCATGAAGCTTTATTTGGACGCAACAAGGAGCAACTGATTAGTGCTTTCTATGTTTTCTTCAAATCAAAGCGAGATATTTCGACAATCAATATACAACTGCTCAGCGCAAAATAAAAATTGGTCCTTTTTTCCTATCTAATTTACATGGTCAATTCGAATGAAATCAGCACTGACACAATAACGATCAAATATTTTGACCCTGGCCATACATTCATGGCCGCGGATTCTTTCCATCACAATGTCGAACTCTCAATGAAAAAAAAGTGAAGATCTACGACTTCCAAGACTTTGTCGAAGCTGTGAAGCTATCTACATCTAAAACCGAAGCTTTTCCCATGAATCTGAATGATTTTTACATATGGGAAGATTACTCGTCACAACATAAGCTCAAGAAGATAAGTCCTAGACCGTATCTTCATAATATGGTAGAAGTTAACTTTCGTAGAGGATCTCACAATATGATTTATAAAAATGATTTCGATGGTGAATCTTTTGACGTTAATTTTCTGAATGCGAAGATTACCAAAAACAACGTATTACCGCCTCCAAAACAATGTACTGAAGTGACTGGAATATCTTCACAGAAAAAAGAATCTATTATCAAGAATTTAGCGAGCGTTATGAAAAATCGTATGCAGTTTTGGAGAGATGTGATTGATGTGTACTTACAATAATTCTAGAATTAAGTTACTAGAATTTTTTTTTGTTCTTAAATGTGTTCATATTTGTGTTTAATCGATTTGTTAGTTTACACACAGTTTGTTTTTTTAATTTTCTAATGTCAGTTCAATTTACTAACTAGAAATAAATTCCAATTCGATCAGTTCAATTGTTTCTATTATTGAGCCCTAAACATTTTTATATTCACAATAATGCAGTGAGATTACATTAATTCTGCTCAAAAAGTTAGATAAGCCTTTTTCGCTTAGAATCACCATGGATTCTTTTATGCATACAGATTCTAAGCGAAAAAGACTTATCTCAGTTTTTAATTAGAAAAAATCAAAATTGTATGAAATTATGTTATCTAATACGTTTCGGTACTACTGAAGTATAGTAAGTCAAAAATAAAAACTGGCGAAATAAGATAACTCTCTGTCCTTAAACAATTTCACAAAATGTGCTTTTTCTCCAAACTATCTAGCCAAGACTTAAGTCCTTTCTCCTTAGGAGGGCAGTATATTA
>OZ023271.1:12442098-12502098 GCA_964006375.1 Tillus elongatus
AAAAAAAACACCAACATACATACATACAGTGTGAAAATAAAGGAAATAATTTTCTGGGATAAATCTCGAGGGGTATTTTTTTAATTTTATTTCAACAACACACCACGAGGGCTTACAGCCTAAATACAGCTTGTTAGTTCTGGACTCGAAGGTTTGGAGGTTCGGAGGAGAAAGAAAAGCATGTGCCGGCAAGGAATTCCACAACTTGGAAGTCCTCGGGACAAAAGAGCGGGCATAACAAGATGTTCTATGTCTGGTGACCTGGACAGTAAAAGGGTGCATTCGCTCTGTTCCCCTGGTAGATCTGTTGGGGGCAGCAGGTGGGGGAACTATGGAGGAAAGCTCCACTGAGCAGTGCCCGTGCAGATATCTATAAAAGAGAGAGAGAGAGGTCACCAACGGCACGTCGATGGGCAAGGGATGGCAGCCTTTGGGTGAGGGTAGGGTCACCGATGAGACGTATAGCTCTCTTTGGAATGGAGTCCAGGATAGCGAGTGTAGAAGCACAGCGACACCCCAGATGTGGGAGCAGTATTCGAGGTTTGGCCTTATTTGTGAAGTATATGAGGTAAAGAGATTAGCTGGTGAAATTAGCTGGTGAAAAGTATTGGCGAGCCCGGAAGAGGAAACCTAATTTCTTAGCAGCCGCTTCTGCAATTGATGTGACATGTTGGTGCCAATTAAGATTTCGACCCACAGAAATGCCAGCAAGAAAAAAGGACTCATTACTTTGAATAACTTGGTTGTTCATTATGATGGGTCTAGTGCTGGTGTATCTCTTGTGAGAAAGAAAGCAAGACTTAGTTTTGGTGGGGTTGAATTGTACAATATTTCTACTTCCCCAGTCTGATATTTTTTGGAGATCCACGGAGACAGAACCCTCCATGAGTCTGCGATCCTCATCTAATTGGGCTAAAGAGACAGGCTTAGAATATTGTATATTTGAATGGAGGGTGCTGTCGTCCGCGTAGCTGTGAACTGGGTTGGATGTGCTCGAGAGGAGGTCATTGATGTGGAGAAGAAACAAAGTAGGGGCTAAAGCTGAACCTTGAGGAACTCCTAAATTAATTGGATACAGTTTAGAGGAATGGCCATCCACAACAACAGATATGCTCCTGTTGGAGAGGAAATTTGCTCTCCACATACAGAGTTTTGGTGGTAGGCCATAGGCCGGAAGTTTATTAAGCAGCGCTGCGTGCCAGACCTGGTCGAATGCTTTGGATATGTCTAGAGCAACAATCTGGGATTCACCGTGTTGTTCCATTGACTTGTTCCAAGAATGGGTGACAAAGGAAAGGAGATCGGCAGTCGATCTGCGCTGACGGAATCCATACTGCCTGTCGTGGATTAGACTGTGTTTTTCAAGAAATTTTAGTAATTCGGTGTTTATATACTTTTCCATCACTTTAGAGACGACTGAAAGGAGAGAAATGGGCCTGTAGTTGCTGGGAAGCGCTTTGGATCCTTTCTTGGGGATGGGTTGTACTCGAACAGTTTTCCAGTTACTAGGGAATATGCCTTTATTATAAGATATCTGAAACAGACTAGTCAGGACAGGAGCAAGCTCTGGTGCGCATTTTTTGAGAATAATTGCTGGGATCTCGTCAAGGCCAGAGGCTTTCCTGGTATTAAGAGAAGAGAGCATCTTTCGTACCTTTTTATTTTTGAAAATAATATCCGTCATTTTATGCGCGACATTGGGAACTGTTGGTGGTTGAACATTTGGAGGTGGGTTGAATGTAGAATTGCAGGCGAACAACGAAGCAAAAAGTTCAGCCTTGCCCAGGGCAGTAGAAACAATTTCATCCCCTGAGACAAGAGGTGGGAACGTGCTTTTGCAGAAATTATTCCCAATAGATTTAGCAAGAGTCCAGAAGGGTTTGCCGCCGTTGGAGCTTAAGAGGACTTTGTTTTTGATGTGGTTATTAAACGAGTTTTTTGTCTCAGAAAGAATGCGGACATAGCAGTTTCTTGCGTCGTTAAATGCTTGATGATTTTCTTGACTGGGATTGTGTAGAAGAGTTTTGTGAGCTTTGACCTTTTCAAGTCTGGCCTTGTCACAGGATTTAGAGAACCAGGGCTTTTGAGTGGCTAAAGAGGTTTTCTGTGTACGTGGGATAAATAATTCCATGCCAGCTTGGATAACTTCGGTGACGTTTTGTGAGATATCAGAGGGGTCAGGGTGAGAGAAGCAGACAGACGCCCATGGAAATGAGGAAAAGTAATCCCGCATTTCGTCCCAGTTTGCGGAGTTGTAGTGCCAAACGATACGTGGGTGTGATGACTGTGTGACCTCGGGTTGCATTGCGCAGGAAGCAGTGACCATGCCGTGGTCTGAGCGACCAAGGGGGGCGGTGACTGATATCTTATAGCATTCAGGTTGTGTAGTAAGAAGGAGATCCAAGGGATTTGAGCTGTGTGTTGGGATACGAGGAAAGTAAGTAGATTCCTGAACCATATTGGCTAAAGAATTGCTGACTCCAAAGGCCTCCGCTGCTCTCACTTGTGGATCGGTTTTTGAAGATCCTAGCCATTCCTTATTATGGACATTGAAGTCACCAAGAATAGTGACCTCGGAGGAAGGATATTCAGAAATCAGATAGTCGGTTTTTTCAGAAAGGTAGTCAAAGAGCTGGACAACGTTGTTGTCAGAAGGTGACCGGTAAATGCAACAGATGTATTTAGTTGCAGCCCTGAGAGAAAGTTTTATCCATAGTATGTCTTTTCTTCCAGCTTCTAAATTGGGGAGTCTGGTGCAGGGTATATTGCTACGGACGTATGCGCGCGCACGCCTCCATGCAATCTAAAGTAAGTAAGGAGCTCATACCCCGGGAAATTAAGGTGATTAGTGGCTGTTTTGGCACTGATTTGGGTTTCGGTGAGGAAGAGGAGTTTGGGCCTGTTAGCCTGGAGGAAATGGTGGACGGAGTTCAGGTTAGAATTTAGGCCACATATATTCGAAAAGGATATGTTAAATCTTGATGTTGGCGCCCCCTGTACACCCCTCTCCCGGAGATCCGAATGGAGGGGTATTTTGCCTCCGGAATATTTTGTACAAGGAGGAGCCATCTTCATTTTTGTTTATAAGGGAAACCGACTCATACACCAGAACCGGAAACGTCCGTTGGGACTTCACCGGCCCCTTGATGTATGGGGTGGTACCTCCTCGGGCGTGAAAAAATCCTTTACTATTACGTAAAGGAAAATTCCACTACCACCTGCTATGGATTGGATTGGATCAATGTCTACCCCTTTAAAAATAAGATTAATAAAGGGACTATCAGTTGTCCGATAGTTATGCTTTTCGACATAGTAGGAGGATACAAAACACTATCATTTTGCATCCATGCCTATTGTCGGATTTCATTAATTTGACCTTATAATACATAATTTTCATCTTGTTACGTCATTTGTTTCTTAAGTTAAGACGTCATCTATATTTTTTTAAATGACAAGCTATTTTTTATTATTGATTTCGATAGTGTTTTTGTTTCCTTTTCAACGGTATAAAAGTTTTAATATGTTGTATTCTAATGGAGTCCGAATTTATTATGGTTATTTGAATAGTGAACAATTCATTTAGGTGGTTTCAATAACCAATATTCGCTAGGTAATAAATTCGACTTATTTTAGAAACACTTAAAAGTATGAAAAGTCGCCATGAACGGAACATGAAGCGTGTATGATGAAAGTTATAGCGCCTGTCTGTCACGCGCAATGGGATTCATTTTAGGTGCGTCGCGGAGCGCATGGAAAATAGATCACCGATAGATGGAACGCCGACGGCAGATGCCTTCAGCTCGCGGCCGAGACAAGTGGTTCTGGTGGTTGTATGGTAATTTCGAGTATCGTGTGAGCGACGGTTAGGTAAATTACCTGAGAAGTTTCGCTGTGCTACGTAGTAGTGGAAGCAGCTTGTTATTGTTGGATAGGAATGAACGAGAGTCTATAACGACTGTGTTCTAATAATCGGGTTAGCAAGGTTATTTATGCTTCGGAAATTTGGGGAAGTATAATTGCAAACTGAAATAGATAAATGGGTATTATACTGATGCTGTTCCATGTGTAATATTAACAGCGTGTTAGGATTGAAAGTGTATACAGGGTGTACTGTATGTAGCAGTGATAAAACTGTTCGCGTGTTGACCCATTTAAGGGAAATCGAAATCACATAAAGGATTATACCGTATTATAGTGGATCTAGGGTGTTTAGCGAATTATAACGTGCTGTATAGGGTCGCCCACGTTTACCCTGAGGGGCGGATTGTCCTTGGGGGAAGAATAGAGCTGCTCTGAATAGTATGTGATCGCTAAACAAGGTGGTTGATTAGATAGAGTGCCCAGACTAGATAAGTGACAAGCTGGTCACGTTTCTTACCCATATAAGTGAACGGGAGCACGGAGAGTGCTGATTAAAGGGGTAGTATTTAGTGTGTCCGGCAACCTGTGCTGTACTGGGTAGCCCACGTTTATCCTGAGGGACGGATTGTCCTTGGGGGAAGCATGGAGCTGCTCGGAATGGTACGTAACCGCTGGAGGGACTGTTAATTATACAGGATGTTCGACAGAAATAGGGGACAAGTTACCCGGTTCAATTAGTTAGCAGGTCAGAGTTATATGAGAGTGGAAGCCGCTTGCTTGCCCACATATGAGAGTAGGACTGCAGGGAATCGCGGGAATAAAGCCCAGGGGAAGATAGAACCTCAGATTGAGGCGGTGAAATTTATATCGAGGCAATTTCCCATTTGATGCATGTGTATGTCGCTATCCGCTTGCCGTTGCTTTCATGTGCCTTTCTAGTTGCTGTGCTAATGCTAATATCAAGCTTCCTTGATCTTAAATAGCACAAATATTATTCTAGTCGAATATTACTGTATTTTTAAATATTAACGTATTTGTATCGTTTCCACTATGAAACAATGTCTTATCAGAGATAATGTTATCTGACCTGAGATATGGTTTCTCTTTAATCGCATGAACTGTAGCGAATTTTCAGTTTTCATACCTTATCGATTTTTATTATTGTCATTTGCGTTTGTAGATATTTTAAATATTATTGGAAGCTTTTATGAAATTAGTTGCGTTTCACTGCACTGCCTGTAGATAGTTGCACTAGTATATGTGTGTTTAAGCTAGAATCCTGTGACGGATTGTAACTAGCGGAGGTATATCGTAATTGATATTTACCTGTTTATAATATTTCTGCTTCCAATTTTGTAAGCTAGGAAAACAGCCATTATTCGGGAGTAAGTAATTTAAGCCTGCTTAACTCCCGAGAACTCTACGGGATATAATAACTTTTGACTCCTGGCTATAGTTTTCTTATCCACTCGTGCTACCCTAGGACAAGGCTATTATGAAACAGTAACTTTGTGGTGTTCTACGAGGGCCTTAGCAGAAGTCCTCACGGGGATCTGACCTCGTCCTATTTACTAGGGAATAAAGATGGCGCCCGAGGATATGTAACTTAGAATATTTAGGTCGTGCCCGAATGACGGATTGGCAACCTATCCGTCGGGCCTCTGCTTAGCCGGGACATCACAGTACACATTTGAAAAAATAGTAGAAAAAAGGCCTTACAAAGTTTAAATATAAAAAATGTTCCTGTATTTTAAAGAATGAATCTACCATTTACCATACAAAACAAAAACCATGGTGGCAGCTTTCTAAAGTCAACAATAAATTAATGTTTGTTGCTTATTCCACAGTAGAATTTACATTTGCTAATAAAAATGGTTCATTTGAGCGAGAAACAGAGAATTGGAGTGTTAATGATGATTGCAAATAGCCATAAAGTCAGCACACATCAGGGTTGGGCGATAAACGTCGATGTGTCTGAAACATCGATGTTTTTGATGTGTATATTCATGTAAAAACCATTGATGTTCAACTTCCGATGTTTTCGATCCAACATCGATGTGAATTGAGAATTTCAAAATATCGCATAAAATCTAGCGGCAGCAATCCACTCCCAAAGACAACAGACTAAGAATTCGCAAACGTCGCGCCATCTATCATGAATCCCGAAAATATCCTACAAAAAGTATTATATAATACAGTTTTCTAGATTCGTATATTTCTAGGACCAAAGAGTTCGTTTCTCTGTCGCTTTCCGATACATAGAATAGGTTTCTGATATACCTTATCTAAAATCTCCGTGTGTCTGTGCTTAGAAAATGACAATCTGAACTAACCTGAGGGTTTTGTGGTTGACAAGTTGAAAGTTAAGTATATAATATTTGTCATGTGTCATCAAGGATTGCAGGCACATATGTGCTTATGATGCCTTTCGAAACCTAGCGGTAATGAAACTCGTAACGAAGCTTTGAATTTGCACAATGTCTGTGGCGAGATATCAATACTTAGTATACTTGTCAATGGGGCGATATTTTGACTATATTTTTATGTAAGTAAAAGAAAACCCCCCTGAACCTAACAAAAACCCAACGTAGCAAACATTCTCAAGCGAGTCAAAATATCGCTCGATTGACAAGTATACTAGGTATTAGGTATTGAAATCTGCCATGTTGGTGGGGTTAACAGGTGCAGCTGTTTATTATTTTATTTACCTAGTAATGGTTAGCATAGACAATAGAGGTCAGTAGGTCAAATCAGGTCAAGCCTTGTTTCGCATACAACGTCGATGATTTTCGAGCCATATTATCGGTAACTTCGATGTCGATGGTCCGATGTAGACATCGATATAAACATCGACTTTTCTTACCACTTTGCTCACCTCTAGCACACATCATGAAGTATGTCAACTTTTTAGAGAAAAGTACACGGATAAGCCGATAAGTCAATCAACTGTTAGTGGGATTGAAAACATATTTCGTGAACATGGCGTTGTAAAGAATCTCCCAAAAAGTGGACGTCGGATGATATTAAGTGAAGATTCACAACTTAGTAGTTTAAAACAAGTCACATGAAACTATTAGAATTGTTTTAGTTCAGGACACTTCGGATTTAAAGATATTAAAATTTTAGAAATTTTACCCATATAAGGTAAAATTAGTTCACGAGTTGACAGAAGATGATGGAACTATATAATAGACTTTCGATTTTAAATAAACCCACAGAAAAAAAATGCCAAGGAAATCAAGTCTGGAGAATGCGGTGGCCATTCAATTGCTCCTTGACGCCCCATCCATCTTTCATGAAATGTGGCATCTAGATATTCACGGACGTCTACATCAAAGTGAGTAGGCGCCCAGTCTTGCTAAAACCAAACATCTTGATGGGACACATTTGCCTCGTAATTATTTGGAAAAATTACTTCACTGGCACTGGTACCAAATCCAATCGCAAAAAATTTGGGTAAGGTGCCACTGTAAGATTTCCTTGAAAAAAAGTAAGGCGCTGTGAAACGCCGTTCCATTATTTACATCCACACAGTCACTTTGCTATGACGTTGACTGTGGAAGCCTTGAGTACAATGATGATTTTCCAATGACCAATATCTTCGGTTTACTGTCCCATTCGGACAAAAGGTGGCTTCATTAGAAAATAAAATGTTATTAAGAAAATTGGGACCTTCATCGTAGCGTAACATTAATCGTTCACAAGACTTTAAACGGCCGTCTGAATCATCCAGGTTTAACTAGTGCATCAACTGCACTTTTTAAATATTATACTTCTCTTCTTTCAATAATTTTACCACTAAAAATAGAATCAATACAGGGAAAGCAGGAAGAAATTAAAGACAGTAATAACAAAGGCAAAGAAACAGGCCTGGGACTCTCTTTGTAAAGAAATAGATGATGATTTTTGGGGACTGGGGTACAAAATTGTCACAGGTAAAATTGGTACAAGAACACCAATGACAATAAGTGATGAGGAACAAAATAAGAAAAGCGCAGGAATTGTTCCCTAAACACGAAGTCAAAGAGTGGCCGAGAATGGAGGTGAAGTCGGAGGATATTCCACCCTGTACAGAGGAAGATAAGGGAAGCAGGCCGAAGGATAAAAGCTGGTAAATCTGCAGGCCCGGATGGTATACCGATCGAGCTAGTTAAGGTAGTAGCAGAACAGAAACCGGAGATACTACAAGTTATGATAAATAAAGTAATCAGTGATGGAAGTTTCCCGTCAGAATGGAAGACTGCTCGATTGGTGTTTTTAGAGGCAACTATATGCCTGGAAGACGGAATAGCAAAACTATATGAACATAAATAAATAGTAATAAATAACAGACTAAAAAAGGAAATTGAGTAAAGAGGAGGGTTAGCAGACAACCAATTTGGCTTCCGCAAGGGGCGCTCGACGATGGATGCCGTAAAGAAGGTACAGGACGTGACAAGGAAAGAAGGCATTAAAAACAGGTTTGTGGCCATGGTAACATTAGACGTAAAAAATTCGTTCAATACAGCACCATGGAGAGGCATATACGAAGTGTTAAGAAAGAGGCATATTGATCCATATATGCTGAAAATATTATGTAGTTACCGGGAAGACAGACAGCTACTGATTGAACAGAAATATCGGATGCAGGTAACATGTGGCGTGCCTCAGGTGTCAATCCTAGGACCAACACTGGAACTTGTATTACGATAAGGTCTTTAGTCTGGAGTCCATAAACAACACGGCTATTATAGGGTATGCAGATGATTTGGCGCTGGTTGTAAGCGGAGGAAATTAGGCTGACATAGAAGAAAATATCAACTGGTCAGTGGCAAGGGTGGAAAATTGATGACAAAAAGTGGTCTATAACTCGCGCCTCACAAAACTGAAGTATAGTGCTAGTGGGACGAAGAACACTGAGAACAGTAACCGTCAAGGTGGGGAATGCAGAAACTCAGTCGCAGACAAGCCTGAACTACCTCGGTATACAAATAGGATATAACATGAACATGGGGGTGCACATAGAAAGAGTAGTGGCAAAAGCAGACATGATGGTTGCAAGGCTAGGGCGTCTGATGCCAAATATCGGTGGACCAAAACCAGGAAGAATGAGGGTGCTGAGTAGTGTGGTAAAGTCAATCATACTGTGTGGTGCACCAGCATGGAAGGCCGGGCTGTCAAATACAAAGTATAGGAAAAAGATTGAGGGGGCACAGAGAAAGGTAGCCATCAGAATAGCAAGCGAATATAAAACAGTGGCAACGAAAGCAATACAGGTGATTGCAGGAACAATCCTTAAACACTTATTGGCAACAGAGGTAACTTAGGATAGACACGAAAATAGTATAGAAGAAAAAAAGAAGCGATACAATGCTGAAGTGGCAGCGAGAATGGGAAGACGAAATGCCAACATTCCAGTGGACAAGGAGGCTCATTCCACACATATAGACATGGATATCGAGACAGCATGGGGAGGTGGGTTATTATCTTACCCAATTTCTGTCTGGTCATGGGCGTTTCAGGTCTTACCTGATTAAAATGAAAATAGTTGACAGAGAGGACTGTACGTACTGTGGTGATAGAGATACACCAGAACACACGGTTTTTGAGTGCGTAAGATGGTCGCAGATTAGAGAACAACTGTATAAAGAGATTGGCAGAGATTTAACAGCAGATAATGTAGTGGAGCATATGCTGGGAAGTGAAAGGGTGTGGAATACTGTGGAGAGAGGGATCGTAGAAATATTGAAGTCAAAAGAGGATGAAGACAGGATATAGATGTTTGAAAACAACAAGAGTTGGGGACGTGGTGAAGCAATGCCAGTGAGTGGTTCCCGCCACGTCTCTAGGTTTCAAGGGGGTGTTTAGTGGGTAGTCCCGACCTGGAGGGAAGGGGAGTTACCACAGTACCGGTTGGGGTCAGATCGCGCAAGCCACAGCCACCGGTCTGCGTAAAAAGCATTCACCTCCGCTATGAGGAAAAAACCACTAAAAATTGGTTCACTTTGTTATTTAGGGCTGGCTGCCTTGTAGAATGGTGAGGATTTTTTTCACATTCAAGCAGTATATCCAATCTGACTACTTCACTCACTCGAGGTCGACCTTGTCAAGGCAAATCTTTTTACAGATCCCATTTCTGTGAATTTGGAAACCAATTTACTTACTGTAGATCATGCAATTGGCGGTCTACCGGGAGTTTATTGGTTAAATAACTCTCATACATCCTGATGACTTCTAAGTCTGTCGCCATATCCAATCATCATTAATATCTTTAATCCTTTTCTTACGGTTAACACGCCATTTTTGTTAAATTCGAATTGGTTACTTTTAATACTTTTACATTTTCACCACTAAGACTGTTAATTAATTTAAACGGCAGGTAATAATTGAAATTAATTCAGACATAACATTATTGTCCTTATTCACTGAATTCCAAATCCACACTGTGAAAGAAGTCCGATCACTAAATACTGATTACAGCAAGTAATCAGTAAATTATCACGAGTGTTGTTAAAAATTGATTTTAACTGTACTTTTTGTTTCACCTGTCAAATAGTTACATAACCAAGTATCAAAAATCACAAAATTAAGTGTTCATTACTTTAGAGGTGAAGGAAAACCTCATTATTCGAAAGAAAACTCGTCCTAAATAAAAACGGTCAGAAGTATTTCTTATTGCTTATTAAATTGGCGTTTCCATTTTTAAAGTAAATATTGCAATTTTTTCAAAGAAAATTGTTACGCCAGGTGCCATTTTTTTTTCCATCATCATTTAAGTAGTAAGCAGGTCTATGGATCAACAGCATAAAATTTAGTTGTCATTTAAAAAAAGCTTATGAAGACGTCACCATTCGGAAATAGGTGACGTCATAAATGTAATTTTTACGTCATAAGTTGGCAATTTGAAAGATAAAATTAACCTGTTCGTTTTTCTTATAAACATTAAATAACGCAGTTATGAATTATGTGTCAAGCATTATCATCACACTGTATAAGTTTGAGTTCCAACACGGAAAAATGTATAAATGAAGACGTCACCATTCGGAAATAGGTGACGTCATAAATGTAATTTTTACGTCATAAGTTGGCAATTTAAAAGATACAATTGACCTGTTCGTTTTTCTTATAAACATTAAATAACGCAGTTATGAATTATGTGTCAAGCATTATCATCACGCTGTATAACTTTGAGTTCCAACGCGGAAAAATGTATAAATTCGAGTTTAAAGTTGAAACTATAAGCTGTTTCACCTTGTAGCCGTTCGCAATTCAATTCGCCTGTAGTTTCTAAACAAAAATTTTTTAATGTATTTTTTTTATTTCTCCGAGATTTTCAGGAACAGATGTAGGTACAAAAATTCTAGAGTTGTGTAAAACTACAAACATCTAAGAATCAAACTCTAATTGCATACTTACCATCAAAATAATTTTTTATTTTTCTTCAAAGTTTGCAACACGCGTATCAAAAGGCCCTGACGACTTAGATATGGTTCCGCTTTGGTAACTTGTGCCAAAGCCTCCGTCGTATCATTAGCGCTTGTCTTAGGATATAAGGTTTGAATTTCCATCAGGACAAAGGAAACCTATAAAAGAATATTTTTATCGAATTTACATTTTAAAAAATGGTGCTGCAATTGAAATCATAACTTCCACATTCAACCGCTAATTTAATTTCAGCACAGAATTACCAGATATTTGATGAGATTAAAAGTTTTCTAATAAACAAACTTTAAAACGTTATATTACTCCGTTTTAACGAAATAATATCAATTTTCACCAAATAACTACCAGTGATCCCCCCTACCCCTGGAGCGATTTTACCCAAAAATAATCCGAACCGTTCGTTTCTCAGGTGCTAACTTGAAACGATCGGCTTCGTTTCGATTTAATCTGTGTTCATTTTCGTATTCTCTTCTGGCCTTCTATACATAACTACCCTGTATATGTAGAGACAGTACGATTAACAGATTCGGTTGGAGCAGGTGACGCTGTCGTAACTGCCAAGCGTTCTTCGAGCATGTGCTAAAGATTAAATGGTGAACATGATGGTGAAATTGAGTTTTTCTGGGATAGACGTCTGTTTTCCCCGAGTTGCGAGTGCCTGCGGCATGCAGGTAAGCTGTACTTTCTTTTTGATTAAGGTCATTTTGGTGTGTTACCTTGTCATTAGCTAGATTCATTAGGTGTAATATAATTTAACCTATCTTTATAATATTCATATCACATTCTGTTCATTAATTTTCTTGTTTAATTAGTAGATTGCTTTTGCTGTAATTGAAAGTAGAATTTTAAACAGCTTGTTGCATGTCGTAGGCTTGTGATAGAGGAGAGACCCAGCTTAGGTCGTTACCTTCCTTCAGAAGGTCAGCGATTTGTTGAGCTATTTTAGGTGGCTAGTATTATTCGATATTTGTAATTTTATCTTCAAATTTCGAAAATACACTTAATAAAAACGCCCCTTTCTTATAATAAATGTTCAAAATGTTCTCTATTCACTTGCACACAACGAAATAATCTGCTCTGGAATTGTTCTCTAAATCTGTTCAACAAGTCAGGCGTTACGTTCCTAATTTCTGTTGTTATTTCATTTTCAAAGCATCTAAATCAGCAGGTTGCGTTTTATACACTCCGTTTTTAAGGTATCCCCATAAAAAGAAATCAAGAGGTGTAAGATCTGGTGTTCTAGCGGGCCATTCTACGAAACCTCTTCGTCCAATCTATATTTGTGGAAAGACTTCGTCTAAATACTCCCGTACTTGAAGAGCAAAGTGGGGCGGTTGTAACGGTTGCGTGACTCCTTTACTGACATAAGGAAAACCTCTTAGGAAGCTTAAATAATAGCAGGTGACTTTATCTCTGAAAGGCAATTCATGTTTTGGTTTCGAAATTATTGATTAAAAAATCGCTAATGATTTTTACCATCGTAGTGCCCGTACTGCACACCTATTATATACGTTGAAATTAAAATATCAAGGGGGATAATATTCGCCTTGAAAAACAAAGATCGTTGTTCTTTACAATTTCCGGGTAAACAGGTTTGCGTCATGATGATGTAATAGAAGACGGTTGAAGACCACGAAAACCGGCGTAGCTGTGCACTCAGAAAAATATATCTTTCTCTCTGCCTCTCTCTAACACATGGAGCTAGACGGGTGACAAAAAGGGGACAGAGAACATGCTAAACCAAACGTTAAAAAGAGCGCGAAACCAGCGGGAGCTAGGCGCGTTAAATCCAGCATCGAGAGAGTTCTACTCCGATCGCCTTTGAATTAACATCTCAAGTCAAGCGTGGAGTTTTCTTTCGGGCAAAATTAACTAAACTGTTGTCTTCCGCAGTTTATATCGGCTAAAATACTTATCTGCAAGTGCTACAGGTGTTTTCATTTCGGTTTAAGCGAAAATTAATTGTCCCTTAAAAAAAAGTAAGTTGAACAGTGAATCTTTATGTCCCGATGCAGTGAAGGTTCTTTGACGTGATTTCGAGTGGATAAATTCAGTTTCCAGAAGCAAACTCTCAACCCCAATCTCCGAATCAAATTTGCTTTCATGTCCGATTTTTCCGTATACACTCAGTGTATCAAGCTCCAGCCCCAAGCCTACCTGAGCTCCCTAGTAATACATGGTACGTACAATTTATGTGGTCGCCACCCACGAAAGCGTTTCCACCACTTCCTGACTTCTCTCTTGGGAGAAACTAAGCGCCTATGGTAAGCGCTGAATGCTGATCGAATCCTGTGCAGTCTCCGCAATCAATCAACAGGTGAACGCCCGGAAATATCGACGGACCGGCATGTAAGTCATTTTCAGTTTTCTGTGTGTGACCCTTGAGACTAAACAGATGTAACAATTCTTACGTCACTTGAAATCTGTCATTAACTTGTCGCATAAACTTTAATTCAGTCAAAATTAAAACCATACTCAGTCGAAAACTATAAATGTGTGTTGTATTTTCTCTTGATATTTTGTTAACGATGCAAATCAGAAATATTACTGTGTTATTTAAATTAGTCAGAACCTCGGTGGTTCAGGGGTAAGAACGTGTGCCTCTGAACCGAAGGGTACTGGGTTAGATCACAGGGTACTCCTTTCACTTTTTCAGTACAAACTGTAACATTAACATCAACCGAGGTTCTGGCATTGTATTTGAGCAAGTTGAATGTCTGCACGTTCCGCACTTCGGATGGGGCGTAAAGCCGTCGGTCCCGTGTTCATGCGATGTTGGGCACGTTAAAGATCCCTACCCTCCTTACAGAAAGGCAGGGGTTCGGCAAAATTTCCGGGATTGTGAGGTGAAACTGCTCACTGGCGTCGGTGATTGGCCATAGTCGCGGAAATAGGTCGACGTTAAAAGAAATAAAAAAAATATTTAAATTAGTCCGTATTTTGCTCATGAAATTTTCTAACCTCCAAATAATTTAGAACACAAAGGCTAGCCTATAAACTTTCATTTTACAATAGTAAAATTTGCAATACCTGAGCTCTCCTCACAAATTCTTTTAAGAAAATAAACAAACCAATTAAAAGTTTACCTCACATTTTAAAATTAAGAGCATTAGTAGATTTGATAGAAAAATAATTACTTTCACACTTAATATTTACTTTCTTTCGTGTAACAAACAATATTTATTTTCTTTTTTGTGTAATGTGCAATGTTTATATGATTTACCAGGCGTATTAATTCAAGCAACTCCCACTATTAATTTGTGTCAATAAATTTAAGTATTTGTGTTTTTAATATCTGTCTGATTGATAACAAATTACTCATTTTACCTTCCTCAATTCTGGTGGTATTGTAGCTGAAAATTCTTCATATCTATTATCTAGATCTCTACAAAATTAACTAAGTAATGTAGTAACAGTGTTTGACTCGAAGATCCCATAAATCCAGGACTTTAGGCAGAACAGGATTCAAGCCGAGTAAATATTTGATTATCTTTCATCTTCAAACCAAACATAGTGTTCTATATCTTATAAAATTATTAATCTGAGGGATAAAGTGCAATTAGGTTAGGGTTTGGTAGGTGATGGTGACCTCACTATCGACCGGATTTAGATCCGTTTGAAATCAATCGCGTGATATCAATCGCGGACAACCATCAAATAAATACTCTCGGTCTTTTATCAGCCTTATTCCTTAAGCGGTACACGGTGCACCGTCTTGTTGAAACCATATCCTTTCATGGGGAATATTAGGTTCCATTACATTTGGATACAATTCTGCTAACATTGAGACAACCTGTTCTCTTAGCATTTCTAAATATCTTGGACCGTTTAGATTTTCTATAAAAACAGGTCCAACTACGTGATCACCAATGATACCAGCCCAAACGTTCAGCTTCTGAAGACTCTGACTGTGTCTTTGTCGCATCCAGTAGGGAATTTCGGCAGCCCAGTATCTTTAATTTTGCCTGTTTACATCGCCTTTCAAAAAAAATTGCGTCATCGGAAAACAGAACGTCAGCAGAAGACATAACATTTATGTGTAACATGTCCAGCAGTTGTTCACAAAATTGCAGTCTTCTATCAGAATCATCGTCAATCAACTGTTGAACGTGTTGTAGTTTATAGGGATGCATTTTTTCGTTTTTGAGACACCTTAAAACTGCTGATCGACATTTTTCCGTGCAACTTGACGGGTAGAAGTTGTTGGTTCTTCTTGAAACGCCAATAAAATATTGAGTTTTACATCTTCTTCAACAAACTTGGGTCTCCTAGGCAGTGGTTTAACGTGTCCATAATCACGAAACTGTGAATGTATCTTAGGAACAGTTCCCTCCCTGGGTTAGTGGGGGCAAATCTGGATGTTTTTCATTAAATAGGTTACCAACTTGTGCCTGTGTTCTACACATATCACCATACCCAATCATCATTAATATTTCTGTTCGTAGAGTTTCAGTTAAGTATCGCATTATTAGACCAAAAATTAATTGAAATTATCGGAACAAAACTTGGACTAATTTATTAGAAGACCGTGCATTCAACACAATACACCACAAAATAAAACAAAACGGGTAAATTTCACCTTTCACACTGCAAAAATTGGTAGTTAATAAGAAACGATTAATGATACCAAGTACGTTTTAGATAAAAGACAAGATAAGAAATTTAAGATAAGAGTCAGTGAAGAATTCCAGAGCAGATTATTTTGTTGTGTGCAAGTGAATGGGAACATTTTAAACATTTGTTATAAGAAAGAGACGTTATTATTAAGTTTATTTTCGAAATTTGAATTTCAGGGTAAACTGTTTAGTTTTAATATTCCGGTATTAAATTTCCAGCCTGTATTGAAAAATGTAATATTAGACCATGCATATGAGGTATCTCCGCCTTCAGAAAAATGTGATCCATCGAACTGTGGTGAAAAATGTAGGGCTGCTGTTTAAAAAAAAAGATAAAGTGGTGGGGGTAAAATGGTGAGAGTTTATTTTTTTAACTATGATTATAAGACAATGTTCGACAAATTGAACTTCACGTGTCTCAGCGTTTTCCACAAAAACTATTTTTTGCTGAATAATGACTTACATTAGATGTTTGCGATAACATTTGTGTAATAATAACCAACTTACTTTGGAAATCAGTCCGGCTCTAGCTTCTTCGGAATCCACCGTAGCTTGTGATATTCCCGTGGCAGTTGGTGTGGTACCTGTAAAATACAAACTATAATAGTGTTGCAAATTGAAATCATAACTTCCACAAGCTGTGATAATCTACTCTCCTCAAACAGACATCCTCATTAAGTGAAGATTGGAACCTGTGATGAGCACCGATAAGTACACTTGGAGAACCCATATCAGTACAACACCTGACCTGACCTGACGATCGTTTCACTAACAAAAATAGCGTCATCAGAGGATGAATAATTCTAACTACTTTACTACTAACATCACCTTTTATACCGAATCTTAGATAAATGACGATACTGAGAGGAAGACTAAATCGCAAGCAAATTCTTCAGTGTATTGTATTTTAATTGCCGGGCGAGGTTTTTCAACTTCCTTTATTACTTTGCCCAAAAGGTTTCGGAATGTTTCTCTGCATCAAAGCCAGACCGAAAATAGAGGACTGCAAACCAGTGATGGTGCTCGGTTTTTATTGCCCTCGAAATATAAATACTTTCATACGCATCGAGCTGCGCTGGCCGTCTAACATTTTAATAGGTTTCAGATTTTCTTTATCAATGTGGTGGTTATTATCCCAAATATGTTGTGCCACGCATGACTTGTCCACACTACCGTATCTCAGATGTTCACGAAATCTTGTCTTAATGGTTCTCTTAATCTGACCAACGTATTTAAGATTACAATCTTTACAACCTATCTCATAGATACCGGACATTTCAGTGGCTTTATCTTTATATTTCGTATTACCTAACAAATTTCTTAAAAAAATATTTTTTGTCGAGAAAGTTAGCTGCAAATCGGCTTTCTTAAAATTGCTCTCGAGACCCCTTGTGATGCGCGATTCAAAAGGTAGGGAAACAATTTTTTTCTCTATTTTATCTTTTCTAAAGGTCGTGCATTCCGCTAACATTTTCTTTATTCTATGTCTATTAATTAATTTCTACACTATTAAGCCATCCCAATTATTCGTTATATTTAGGCACGTTTTAAGTGTACTTTAATTCTATACTATATCTACTCTTACTTAAGATTAAGTAGCAGTAGATGGAATTAGAGTACATTAAATAGGGGTAAATATATCCGATATTCGGATTGCTTAGTGGAGAAATTAATAGACACGGAACAAAGAAAATGTTCGCGGAATGCACGACATTCAGAAAAGATAAAATAGTGAACAAATTTGTTTGCATACCTGTTCCGTCGTTATTTTCAACACCTTTTTTGCCACACGCACTTGCCGACTATGGATACAAAAACACAGTTGGTAACCCTGGGCACATCAAGCAATGATGGTCAACCTGAAGACGGCACCCTGGAGATTTACGTTTTCGAACGTAAACCTGATCTGTTCTGATTGACTGAAGAGGCCGCCTACCCCTTCTCGACCCCGAAGCACTTCGAGACTTCGCAATCAAGAACGCTGCCATTTCCCCATTTGATTGGTGATCGTTCTATGTGTGCACACTCTCCGTTAGAGTCCTTCGTTGTCCTTTGACCATGGGGCGCAGACAGGCCCGTAGCAGCCACGTGACCTTCTGAAAGGTGTTGGAAACCAACGTGGACCATAGGTGTTACAAACTGCAGGTACCAGAGCAGGAGGCTGCTCCTTAGTCATAGTGCAGTTCACACTCTCAGTTCGAGTCCTTCGTTGTCCTCTGGGCATGGGGCGCAGACAGGCCCGTAGCAGCCAATTGATCTTCTGAAATGTGTTGGAAACCAACGTGGACCATAAGTGCTACAAACTGCAGGTACCAGAGCAGGAGGCTGCTCCTTAGCCTCTTCTGTGCAACAAGTCATTTACTCTGTGAAGAAGGAAGGTTCCCGAAACACATCGAGCTGCCCATCAACGACGTCTCCGGCAAGAAAAGGTATTTTGTTTGTATTACACTGCTTCTGTTTATTATTGTCTGTGTAACTTTGCCCATTGTGCAATAAATCCATTTAATTAACCCGCTTTAATGTTTTCTTTACCATGTAACCCCTGATGTACATCCAACGTTCAATTACACGTAATCAACTAGAGCTATCAAAGAACATAACGAATCACCCGCTACAATGTTTGGTTCTTCGAGCAGGATTATTTTTTCTTTTTATTAATTCTTACGTTGGTTGCGTTGAACATTAGATTGGTAAAGAAACTCTGCGTTACATTTTTGTAAGTTTCTAGTAGTAGTAGCATATATTAGTAGGTATATGTTGTATTAGCATGTGGGTTTGATTGTCGTTAATAACCTGTTGTGTACACGCGTACACACTTTTACTGTTATTTCTGAATCGACAACATTTATTTCTCTTAAATATCGTTGTAGCCAGGGTAGTGTAATTTCGACGGGGTCATATTTTAACATATTTTGTTGTTCATTTACTTTTTATTTTCAAGCAAAAAAGGTGTCGAAAATAACGACGGAACAATAACTTTTGAACCACGTATCACAAGGGGTCTCGAGAGCATTTTTAAGAGAGCTGATTTGCAGCTAACTTTCTCTACAAAAAAATTTATGAAATTTGTTAGGTAATACGAAAGATAAAGCCACTGAAATGTCGGGTACCTATGAGATACGTTATAAAGATTGTAATCTTAAGTAAATTGGGCAGATTATATTTCGTGAACATCTGGCACAGCTGAGACACGGTAGTGTGGACAAGTCATGCGTGGCACAACATATTTGGGATAATAACCACCACATTGATAAGGAAAATCTGAAACTTATCAAAAATGTTAGACGGCCAGCGAAGCTCAATGCGTATGAAAGTGTTAATATTTATAGGACAATAAAAAACTAAACTTCCTTAAACCGAGCACTGCCACTGGTTTGCAGTCCTGTGTTGTGCCCTGTCTTTGATGCAGAGAAACATTCCGAAACCGAAAAATAAGTTCAAAAACCTCGTCAGGCAATCAAAATACAATACACTGAAGAATTTACCTGCGATTTAGTCTTCCTCTCGGTATCGTTCTTTAACGAAGATTCAGTATAAAAGGTGATGTTACTAGTAAAGTAGTTAGAAATTTTCATCCTCTGATGACGCTAATTTTGTTAAGGAAACGATTGTCAGGTGTTTAAAAAATGTGTTGTGGTGATTTGGGTTCTGCAAGTGTACTTATTAGACATTCTCATGAAATGAATTTTAGATCCATGACTTGAGCACAAAGAAAATATTAGTGTTCCTGTACCCATAAACTTCTGAAACCTTATATTACTCGAGTCTTAACGAAACTCAATTTTCACCAAATCATCCTAAATGTATCCCCTACCCAAAAACAACTAAAAGCGTTCCTTTGTCGGGTGCTAACTGGATACCAAATTTGAAGATGATATCTCAATTCGTTCGAAAGTTATTGCGCCCATTAACAGACATACAGGTTGACAGACCAACTGACAGACAAAATAAATCGTCCCAGCATCAAGTTTTCTGTATATTTTAAGACTTTTTACCCCGCTTTAGCAAAAAACAAACAATTCGGAATTTCTGTCATCGATATTCCACCCTCACAAATTTAACCCCTAATTTAACTTCAGTACTGAAGACCAGATGTTTTATGAAATTGAAAGTTTTCTAATTAATAAACCCTAAAACGTTATATTACTCGAGTTTTAACGAAAAAATGTTAATTTTCACCAAATCACCCCCCGTTCATCGCTTTCCCTTTGGAGCTACTTACCCGAAAAACACACTGAACTGTGTACCAAATTTGAAGACGATATCTCAATTCGTTCTAAAGTTATCGTGGCTATAAATAAAAGACAAATATAGGTACAGACCGACAGGCAAAAAAATGTCGTTTCCAAATCGTGTTTCTTAGCGATTTTTTTTTAATTCGCTAATGAGGAGATCTGTGTTTATATATATATATATATATATATATATATATATATATATATATATATATATATATATATATATATATATATATATATATACATATCCGACCGATAACACAAAAAATAATGAACCAATCTTGATCAAATTTGGTGAGTACCTTTCTTTTGCAAGTGGCTTGGATAAGTTAGTTAGCCAGGAAAATCGGACTAGGTTTTCCTGGAAAATTTGGTGTTTTCCTTCTAAATAAATTCTCCGGAAATAGCAAATAAAGGGCGTGTTTGTATTATAAAGAGTCAACTCTGTACCAAAATTTAGGTCTCTAGCTTTAAAGACAAAGAAGTTATGGGCAGTTAAAGAAACAAATTTTGGAGTTTTCCTCAAAACGTCAAACTCGCAATTTTAAACGTCAAAATTGGCAATGTTTAGGCAAAGAACGTGAAACAAATACCGATTGTGAAAAAAAAAATGTTGCAAGAAGAGTGTTCTGCAAACCCTTAAGTTTCAGATTCAACCGTCATTGCCCTTCATTTTACTAAAATATCTACAAAATATTCATTTAAAATAGACCCTTTTTTTATGCTTTGGCTATCAGTTTAGTTAAGTTGATGTTTTTTTTTTGGATATTTATTTGTAGGTTTAGTAAAGTTTATGGTTTAACGGTCTATAATTGTTTTCAAGCTAATTTTCGAAGAACAAATTCGTTAATGCATTTTTGCATTTTTTTATCGAAATATGATGCGTTTGTAAGAAAAAAATCTGAACGCAGTAAGTGCGTTTTGATAGCGAATTTTCGTAAATTTGCAGTTTAGCTCCCGAACGCTTTTCAAAAAACTGTTTTCAGAGACCTGCCTAAACCCCCCCTCCCCGAACCACAAACCCAAAGAAAAATTTCTTATTCACATCCCCCAAGGAAGTTACGGGACCACGAGTGAGTAGGGGTGTATAGTTTTTTTTTAAGCTAATTTTCGTTGAACAAATTCGTTAATGCATTTTTGCATTTTTTATCGAAATATAATGTGTTTGTAAGAAAAAAATCTGGACGCAGTAGTGCGTTTTGGTAGCGAATTTTCGGTAAATTTGCAGTTTAGCTCCCGAACGCTTTTCAAAAAACTGTTTTCAGAAACCAGTCTTGGCTCCCCCCTGGATCCACAAACCCCAAGAAAAATTTCTTGTTCAACCCCACCCCCCCCCCCCCCCCCCCCCAGGAAGTTACGGGACCTGGAGTGAGTAGGGGTGTATAGTTTTTTTAGCTAATTTTCGTAGAACAAACTCGTTAATGCATTTTTGCATTTTTTATCGAAATAGATGCGTTTGTAAGAAAAAACTTTTACGCAGTAAGTGCGTTTTGGTAGCCAATTTTCGGTAAATTTGCAGTTTGAACGCATTTCAAAAAACTTTCCAGAAACCTGCCTAGGCTCCCCCCTGGATCGACAAACCTCAAGAAAGATTTATTGTTCACCATTACCCCCCCCCCCCAGGAAGTTACGGGACCAGGGGTGAGTAAGAGTGCTGAACGGGGTAGGTAGTAAGAAGGAAATATGAGCAGAAAATTCGAATAAAACGGGCTTGAAAGCTGCCTTTTTCACATCTTGAAGCCATACCCCCCTTAAACCCTGCCTACCCCGCACAGCACCCCTATCCCCCCAGGTGCCGTAACTTTCTTGGCGGGTAGGAACAATGCATTTTTCTTGTGGTTTATGCAGCGAGGGTGGTTGTATGCACGCGAGGGGGAAGGAAAATCTCCACTACAAAGCAGCCACCCTCTAACCCCTGTCACAAGTCGAACCCGGTGGGTCCTGCTTCGTCGTATCCAATCCCCCCATCCTCGTGTGCATACAACCACCCTCGTTGCATACCCCCAAGGCAGTAACGTGACCTGCGGCAAATAGGGGTGCTGTGCGGGGTAGGCAGGGTTTAATGGGGATATGGCTTTAAATAGACAGTTTTCAAGCAGTTTTTGTATATTTTCAAACCATAAGTAATTTTGATAAAATATAGTACATTCTTTCTACTACATAGGCTATACCGATAATCAGATTGATGCCTGCTCGCATTTGCTATTAAAAACATTGTAAATACCACGTGTATTTATTTTATAATGAATAACAAAAAAAAACAGAACAAATAGGGCACTGACAATAAGCAAAGTTACCTACCTTTATTCTCCAATAATGCAGGAACATAAGCTTCGTTTTTCTGTATTCACACACAACACCTCTAGGGACCTCGTGTCTCCCAAAGGACTTACAAACAAAATGGATATTTAGAGACCTCGTGTCTCTTCAAGGGGTTGAAAGCAATTCGCTTTCTCGAGACCTCTTGCCTCTTCAAGGACTCAAAAACAAGTGGCAGAGGGATGCAAGCTTCTCTCCCTTCTCTCATTCTTCTTCCCCCCCTCTGGTCTTCTGGCGGAAACCATTAGTAACACTTACTCTATGTCAGTGTAGCGCGCGACATTTGAATTTAAAAGTGACAGAACAACGAGCATGAACATTCCGCCCACCAAAATAAGGATTTATTTTCACAATTATATTGTTTCTCAAATAAACAAACGAAACAAAAATTTACAATAAGCACAAAAAACAAAAAACTGAAGCTATTGGATTTATAATTAACTGTACAAAAAAATTTCAAGGCGGACGTATTACTGCGATGGCAACAGACATAACTTCGTCAGAGGCCTATCAAAAGTGCCACTACTAGTGCGAACTTGAGCTACCCGAGCTATACCATCACGGCCTGGGTATAGTTGCATAATGCGTCCGAGCTTCCAAACAAGAGGTGACGAAGTCTCATCTTTAATCACAACTAAAGCTCCGATCGGGGGGGGACGTTTGCACAGTATCCCACTTACCACGCTGCTGCAGTGTATGCAGGTATTCGTTCTTCCAGCGGCGCCAAAAGTCCTGGTGGATCCTTTGCACCAGCTGCCAGCGTGACAAGCGATTCATACTTAACAAAGTCAAATCAGCATCAGGAGGAGCACCTAACGGTTCCATTGTAAGAAAATGTCCTGGGGATAGGGCTAACAGATCATTTGGATCAGTACTCGCACTACACAATGGTCGAGAATTCAAAACTGATTCCACTTGAGCAAGCAACGTGGACATTTCCTCAAAGGTCAGAATCTGCAAACCGATCACCCTTCGCAAATGAGTCTTGACTGAGCGCACTCCTGCCTCCCACAGACCTCCAAAATGCGGAGCTGATGGGGGGTTGAAATGCCACTTAATGGTACAAGCATCTGCTGCCCCCTTTGCATAGTTTAAGAGCTGCTTATTTGAGCCGACGAAGTTGGTACCTTTATCGCTATACAAATTGTCACATCTTCCTCTGCGAGCCACAAACCTCCGAAGAGCTGCCAAGAAGGCTTCAGCTGAAAGATCAGACACTACTTCCAAATGGAGGGCCTTCGTTGCCATGCACACAAACAAACAAATATATGCTTTCACCTTTCGGACACCTCGATATCTGCCCTGTGTCACAAAAACTGGACCTGCAAAATCAACTCCGCTGTGTGAAAACGGCTTCAACTGAGAAACCCTGGCAACTGGCAAATCAGACATCATCGGTGCCATGGGAGTAGGATTCACTCGAAAGCAACGATAGCACCTTGACAAAACATGATGAATAGCTCTCCGAGGGGACAAAATCCAAAACTGTTGCGAAAGCAAATGAAGCAATGTGCGAGGACCAGGATGAAGATTGACATGGTGTGTGTGTGCAATGATTAACTCGGTGAGACGATGTGAGCGGGGCAACAATATAGGGTGTTTCACTTCAACTGGAACATCAGCTTGACGAAGGCGACCGCCCACCCTGAGGATACCCTCTGTATCCAGAAAGGGGGCTAACTTATTTATTGCCCTCGCACACCTCTCACCTTTAACCAAGGATGCTATTTCCCTTTGAAATACTTCACCTTGAGCACATTTGATAAGCATATGAAGCGCCTCCTGTAATTCGGTGGCTGTCAGAGATGCAGTAGTTCGGTCAGATGGAGACACCCTACAATTTCGCACAAACCGCTGACAATATACAACACCCTGAATTTTCCGTAGATGCGAAAAGCGATTCAAAAGTTTACTGAGCCACTCCTCATTTGCCAAAGTAACTAGTACGGGGAGAGTTCGTTGCTCCGCCAGGCACTCTTCTGGCGGCTCAAAACGCAACGACTTGGGCCAATTTTCTCTTGCCAATTTTAGCCAGGCGGGTCCCGCCCACCATAGTGGTTGCTCACAAAACCCAGAAGGTAACATGCCTCTCGATGCACAATCAGCTGGGTTTTCTTGTCCACTTACGTGATGCCATGACTCTGGAGGAATCTTCTCTTGTATGCTTGCTACTCGATTCCCAATAAAGGTCTTCCACCTATTGGAAGATGATTTTATCCAGGCAAGTGCCACCATAGAGTCTGACCAAGCATACATAGAGTTAAACTCAAAACGACCTTCATACACCCGACACACAAATTCCAGAAGCTTTGCCAACAATAAACACCCACACAATTCGAGACGTGGAATCGATATTCTTTTTAAAGGTGATACCTTGGACTTGGCACACAGAAAATTGATCCAAACTTGACCCTCCTCTGATACCTGCCCCAAGCAAACAACTGCAGCATACCCTCGCTCCGATGCATCACAGAACCCATGGAGTTCTGTACTGATGATATTATCGTGTTTTACGCCTCTGGGAATTGATAAACCTGCTAGCGCACTGAGTTGTGATTTATACTGAGACCACTGACCAACAATATCCTTTGAGGGCTTATCATCCCATCCCACTTTTTGCTCCCACAAGCACTGCATAAGATATTTTGCCAACAGGGTAACAGGAGACAAAAAACCCAGGGGGTCATAAATTCTTGCCAATTCCGAAAGAAGATTTCGTTTTGTGCACGGACGATCAATAGGTTCAACATTAAAAGAGAATGTATCACCTATGGGACACCACTGCAATCCTAAAATTTTCAACACTGATGGATCATTTAAATCTAACGATCGAGGTTGCTGACTATCAGCTGATACTGTGGACAACAGTTTCGAATTATTGCTGGCCCACTTCTTCAATTCAAAACCCCCCTTAGCAAACAACCCAATCAATTGCCGTTGCAACTCAAAAGCCTCTGACAATGAGTCGACTCCACTGACTACATCATCCACATAGAGATCGGACCGAACTAGCTTTGCTGCCAATGGAAAAGATGATTCCTCATCATCACAAAGCTGCATCATTGTTCGGATTGCCATGTGTGGGCTTGAGGAGACCCCATATGTGACAGTATTAAGGCGATATTTCTGTACAGGTTCCCCCTTTGAGAACCTCCAGAGAATTCTTTGATAATCCCTATGATTATCTACAACCAAAATTTGTCGATACATTTGCCGAATGTCAGCAGTAAATGCAATTTTGTTTGAGCGAAATTTCAACAACACAGTGGCAATATCTGTCTGCAACTTCGCTCCCACTAACAACGTATCGTTCAGAGATACACCATTCGTACTTTTGGAACTAGCATCAAATACCACCCGCAGTTTGGTCGAAAGGCTGTGAGGACGCAACACACAATGATGGGGAATATAGTATGCATCAGATGGTTCCACAGCTACATCTGATACCAGAGACATATGGCCAGACTCATAATAATCCCTGATAAACTCCGAATAGGACTTGTGCAACGCTGGATCCCTACTAAGACGTGCTTCCAGGGAGTAAAACCGCCTCAATGCAACACTGAAAGATTCTCCCAAACACGGAGTACCCTCACGAAAGGGCATATTTAAAATATATCTCCCAGCACTATTTCGGTGCTGAGTCTTCTTGAAGATTTCCTCACATTTTTTATCTTCCGGAGACATAACTAAACCTTGTGGTACCTGTCCCAAGCTCCAAAACTGTTTCAAGGTATGATCCAAGTCGACCAACGTGCATAAACTATTCACAACAGAATGAGACTTTGACTGTTCTACACTGCCCATAAGCACCCAACCAAAAACAGTATTGATGGCCACTGGTGCACCTCGAGGCCCTCTCTTTATTCCAGGTCTAACCACATGAGCATAAACGTCAGTACCCAACAAAATTTCAATGTCCCCTGGTATACCAAACTCTGAATCTGCCAACTCTAAGTTCTGAATATGTTGCCAGTGGCACTGCTCAATTTTAGCAGAAGGGATCTTGGAACAAATGTTCGGAATCACAATCATGTCCAACTCTAACTTTGTTGGCTCATAAATGGACTCTACTCGACATTTGAGAGTGCCTTGGCTAGCAAGCGAGCTCATTTGGTTCAAGCCTTGAACCATCACTGAACGAGATGAGGTGTTGAGCCCCAATTTTTCAACACACTGCTGCGAAATGAAATTAGCCTCACTCGCACAATCCAGGAGAGCTCGACATCTCCTAACCTTTCCATTTTTATCTCGTACTAATAGCATTATAGTTGCCAGTAACACGGACTGTTCCCTTTTTACCACACTTGCCAACACACGCAATTGCTCTGCACCTTGTGGCTCTTCCACAGGTGGCTTGTTTGAGTCACTCTCATCTCCCGATGCCGGTGCTTTTGGGAAGTGCAATAATGTATGATGGTGTTTATTACATACACGACAACTTGATGACTTGCACTCCCTGCTGGCATGCGAGTTTGATAAACAGTTAAAACAAAGATTATTCTTTTTTGCGAACGTATACCGTTTATGAGAGGATAAAGATAGAAATCCATCACACTTGAGCATGGGGTGCTCCTCCTTACAATAAGCACATACAAGCTTTGTGCTGGTAACAAAGGACGAAGCGGGCCTAGCAGTGGTTGCTGAAACATGCTGCCTTCTATTAGTCACATAATTGGAAGTTAAGGCAGTTGTCTCCATTGCTTTACACTGCTTTTCCAAGAATCTACATAAACTACTAAAACTGGGAATGTCCGATTCGCAAAACTCAAGCTCAAATTTTTGCTTAAGACTCATATCCACCTTTTGCAGTAACATGTTGAATTTAGTGAAATCCCACATGTCATGTTCAAACTGCTTCAACGCTTCCAAATTTTCACTGAATACAGACAACAACGTTCGTAGGGAAGAAGCAGATTCACTATTTGCTTTGGGGGCCTGTACAATACCCTGCCAATAATTGGTCAACAAAACCCGGGTATTGTGATACCTTGAGACCAGAGACTTGAATGCAATCCCATAATTGCTTCCCGTTAGCGGTAAATTCTTGATTAGGCCAGCTGCATCCTTCACTAACGAAGCACTCAAATATTGGAACTTTTCAATATCTGACAATGATTCGTTCTCATGAATCATTGTTTTAAACAGATCATAAAAGGTTGGCCAGTTTTTCCAATTTCCATCGAATTTTGGCATTTCGATTTTCGGTAACCTCAAATGTCTGTTTAAATTTGAAGTTGACATAATCGCGTTTGCGTTCGTTACTTCCTTTTCACTGAGAGATCGAGCGTTCGATGATTTGACAGAACACCGCGACTTACTCGATGCTCGACTCGATTTCGAACTACCGTGAAAAACGGATCGAGCTTGATTCTCAGCGGCTTTATTTGCATAACCTCTCAGTTCTCGATAGATAGTTTTTATAGAGTATTGCAGTTCATCGAATTTGTTCTGCATTTCATGCTCGCTCTCCAACTCTGATCGATCAACTACCGACACGATGTCCAAATGCAATGAATCAAATAGATTGACCAACTCATTCAACGCCTCAAAACGAACCTCAAATCTATTCAACCTATCTAAATCCACTACTGCGTCTATTTTGACCTGTTGAGCCACGTACAATATGGCTTCTACTCGTGTATAAACGCTTTCGCGCTTATTTTTTAGCTGAGTCAACTCCATTGTTCAACGCAAAAAAAATTCCTAAACGCGATTTAAACAATATGCAAACGTGATTTCAACAATATGCAATTCGAGTATGTACCTAGTTATATACAAGCAATAACGTCACCTTGAAATTAAATGACTCAACACGGCAATAAACAATTACAAATTTACTAGACTAAAGGAAACAAGTAAAATTACTTCAAAAAATGGACTGTATCAACTAATAACAAAACAAAACAACTATAAAAATCCGGTCGATGGGCCAAATGTAAATACCACGTGTATTTATTTTATAATGAATAACAAAAAAAAACAGAACAAATAGGGCACTGACAATAAGCAAAGTTACCTACCTTTATTCTCCAATAATGCAGGAACATAAGCTTCGTTTTTCTGTATTCACACACAACACCTCTAGGACCTCGTGTCTCCCAAAGGACTTACAAACAAAATGGATATTTAGAGACCTCGTGTCTCTTCAAGGGGTTGAAAGCAATTCGCTTTCTCGAGACCTCTTGCCTCTTCAAGGACTCAAAAAAAAGTGGCAGAGGGATGCAAGCTTCTCTCCCTTCTCTCATTCTTCTTCCCCCCCTCTGGTCTTCTGGCGGAAACCATTAGTAACACTTACTCTATGTCAGTGTAGCGCGCGACATTTGAATTTAAAAGTGACAGAACAACGAGCATGAACAAACATTTTCCACCCCTACTGTGGTAGTGGCATCCCTTAAAATTGTAAAAACTACCCCCGAGTTATGTGATCGCCCTGTGTATTAATATATAAGAATATTACAAATATAATTGTTAATGTACATTAGAATATAGAATATGCAAACTATACAGTTTCAGCATTTGTAAATGTTTCTTTATGATACGTATATCTAATTTAACAAGTTTTATTTAGATCGTTAACTTTGTGAACTTTAATAATGCAATTCAGTATTTTTATTGTAAACTGCCACATCAATGGCCTGATGTCACATGATCGACATCATACTGGGGCTGCGAATCGATTACGAATAGTTCGAATATCCGAGTATTCGAATACGAATTATTTCAACGAGAGTGTATGCGAATATTCGAATACTCCAAGACTATTTGAATAGTCGAATACTCTACGAATATTCAAATACTCGAATAATTCGAATAGTTGTGAAGCTTACGGAACTAATATTCGAATACACAAATGGATAAATTCCCAGCACCGGCACCAATATTGTCAGTTCTGTCCTGTTTATGTGTAATCGTGCGAATGCTTTTGGGTCTTGGATAAAATGGTTAATAACTCAGCAACGCATGATTTTTAAGTATCAATTGTGCTATACTGTTGAACTCGGAAGGAAATGTGGCATTCAAATAGGTAACAATATACAGAATGTTCTGTTAAAAAATATAAAATTTATTGGCACAATAAATTACTAATATGTAATATGTACACCATTTACTATAAATTATAAATTAGCCATATTTTTCTAACTAAGCACATTATCAGCTTAAAACGCAAATACACGGGATGCAGATTTATTTATTTATTTATATATGTACTTGCAAATAACATAAATATGACTAAAAACCTAACTGCTGTTGTGATAAGCACAATGAAACCGACATTATAATCGTCATTAATTTTTCTAAAATAAACAATGAAACATTTCCGGAATTATTTGAAAGATAAGAATTAAATAGATAATTTTCTAGGAAACAGAGGCAGACTCAAAAAATGATAACAAAACACATTCATGGGCTTAGGGGAGTGTTTATTACTGTGCGAATATTCGAATACTCTGCGAATATTCGAATACTCGACGGATATTCGAATATTCGATTACTACACGAATATTCGAATACTCCACGAATATTCGAATACTCGAATAATTTGAATAGTCGTGAAGCTTTCGGAACAATATTCGAATACACAAACGGATAAATTCCCATCACTACATCATACCACCCGAGTTATTAAATATGTGTAGATCTATATTTTTAACTAGTTCAGTATTAGACTTAGCCTTGTGCCATTGCAGCTCTCGTATTTTTAATGAATTGTAACTCAACAAGCTTTCAATAAAGAAATAAATTTAATTTTAAAGCCGAAAACCGGAGTTACAATTTATTTGCCGCAGGCGGTTTAGCGCGTACATCTGCTAAACTGTCCTTTTTTTTTTTTCGGAAAAATACTATCATAAACAAATATTCCTCATTAAATTCCACACAAAAAATGTTCTAATCATTTCTTCTGTAGCATGAATACCATTTGCGCAAATGCAGCATCAAGATGGGGGTAAGCCAGAGCGCTCTTCTCTCTTTTCTTTCTGCGATATTTATGCGGAATCTATTAATCGCACGACAAAATATACAGGATGATTCTTTACGAGTTCCTATTAGACGTTTTGAAGAAACTAGACCGCTTTGGATTCTCAAAATTTGTAGTACAAGGTTCCAATATGCCCAATCGACCTAAAACATTTAGGCGACTTCCGGTTATACCGGAAGTGGACACTAACTCGCTTATTCTTTTTTTATATGGAACAACCCTATATATTATTATACATTAGGATACAGCTGATATTGACGATTCTCCCAATATACGGTTTTGCTACCTTATACTGAGTGCTTCACGAGATATGGCCATTTTTATTACAAAAATATGTCCCTTTCAACGTCATGTATCTTATTAATTGATGCAAATTGGAAGTTCTTTGTTATGCATATTTTTTTATTATTTTATATTTTAACTTAGTACACACAATCTTCCGACAAATTGATCGTTGTCTACAGGTTGTTTAAAAACGCAAATGCTCGGATATATCTTTTTTCAAATGGATCAGCCTCTATATTATAATGGCATTGGCAAGATCTTTTACTAGTCCTCGAATTTTTTTAATCATTCCTGATACCCTAACCGTACGCTTTTTGAAATATTGTCCTTCGAAATATGCAATATGATACCTAGGGGGAGGGGGTGACTCACATTTTGGCAACTATTAGAAAACGGAGTCATGCACAAAAGGCTCATTATGGTCCGAGAGCTGAGAGGCCAAAGGCCTATACAACTCATTAAACAATCTAGAATCGACAACGCCACCTACATCAATCAAACTTCTAGAAGTTTCAATATCGGACACAAGAAACATATTTCTTTTTTTTATTTCAGCAACACACCACGAGGGCTTACAGACTAAATACTATCGTACCGTGGGTGTCGACAAGGAGGAAAGAGGCAACTTGTTAATTCCGGACTTGAAGGTTTGGAGGTTTGGAGGAGAAGGAAAAACATGTGCCGGCAAGGAATTCCACAACTTGGAAGTCCTCGGGACCAAATAGCGGGCATAACAAGATGTTCTATGTCTGGTGAGCTGGACAGTAAAAGGGTGCATTCGCTCTGTTCCCCTGGTAGATCTGTTGGGGGCAGCAGGTGGAGGAACTATGAAAGAAAGCTCATCTGAACAGTGTCCGTGCATATATCTATAAAAGAGAGAGAGAGGTCACCAACAGCACGTCGGTGGGCAAGGGATGGCAGTCTTTGCGTGAGGGTATGGTCACCGATGAGACGTATAGCTCTCTTCTGAATGGAGTCCAGGATAGCGATTGTAGAAGCGGCAGCAGCACCCCAAATGTGGGAGCAGTATTCGAGGTTTGGTCTTATTTGTGAAGTATATAAGGTATAGAGATTAGCTGGTGAAAAGTATTTGCGAGCCCGGAAGAGGAAACCTAATTTCTTAGCAGCCGCTTCTGCAATTGATGTGACATGTTGATGGCAATTGAGATTTCGATCCACAGAAATGCCAACAATTGAAAAGGACGCATTACTTTGAATAACTTGGTTGTTTATTGTGATGGGCCTAGGGCTGCTGTATCTCTTATGAGAAAGAAAGCAAGACTGTGATTTAGTGGGGTTGAATTGTACTAGATTTCTACTTCCCCAGTCTAATATTTTTTTGGAGATCCACGGAGACAGAACCCTCCATGAGTCTGCGATTCTCATCTAATTGGACTAAAGAGACAGGCAGAATATTGTATATTTGAGTGGAGGGTGCTGTCGTCCACGTAACTGTGAACTGGGTTGGATGTGCTAGAGAGGAGCTCATTGATGTGGAGAAGAAACAAAGTAGGGGCTAAAGCTGAACCTTGCAGCATTAATTGAATACAGTTTAGAGGAATGGCCATCCACGACAACAGAAATGCTCCGGTTGGAGAGGAAATTTGCTGTCCAGGTACAGAGTTTTGGTGGTAGGCCATAGGCCGGAAGTTTATTAAGCATCGCTGCATGCCAGACCTGGTCGAATGCTTTGGATATGTCTACAGCGACAATCTGGTATTCACCGTGTAGTTCCATAGGCTTGATCCAAGAATGGGTGACAAAGGAAATTAGGTCGGCAGTTGATCTGCGCTGACGGAATTCATACTGCCTGACGTGGATTAGACTGTGTTCTTCAAGAAATTTTAGTAATTCGGTGTTTATATACTTTTCCATCACTTTAGAGACGACTGAAAGGAAAGAAATAGGCCTGTAGTTTCTAGGAAGCGCTTTGGGTCCTTTCTTGGGGACGGGTTATACTCGAGCAGTTTTCCAGTTACTAGGGAATATGCCCCTATTATAAGATGTCTGAAACAGACGAGTCAGGACAGGAGCAAGTTCTGGTGCGCATTTTTTGAGAACAATTGCTAAGATCTCGTCAAGGTCAGAGGCTTTTCTGGTATTAAAAGAAGAGAGCATCTTTCGTACCTTTTTAGTTTTGAAAATGATATCAGTCATTTTATGCGCGACATTGGGGACTGTTGGTGGTTGAACATTTGGAGGTGGGTTGAGACTAGAATTTCCAGCGAATAGCGAGGCAATAAGTTCAGCCTTGCCCAGGGCGGTAGAAACAATTTCATCCCCTGAGACAAGAGGTGGGAACGTGCTCTGGCAGAATTATTCCCAATAGATTTATCAAGAGTCCAGAAGGGTTTGCTGCCATTGGAGTTTGAGAGGACTTTGTTTTTGATGTGGTTATTAAACGAGTTTTTTGTCTCAGAAAGAATGCGGACATAGCGGTTTCTTGTGTCGTTAAATGCTTGACAGTTTTCTTGACTGGGATTGTGTAGAAGCGTTTTGTGAGCTTTGACATTTTCAAGTCTGGCCTTGTCACAGGATTTAGAGAACCAGGACTTGAGTGGCTGCAGAGGTTTTCTGTGTACGTGGAATAAATAATTCCATGTCAGCTTGGATAATTTCGGTGACGTTTTGTGAGATATCAGAGGGGTCAGGATGAGAGAAACAGACAAATGCCCATGGAAATGAGGAAAAGTAATCTCGCATTTCTTCCCAGTTCGCGGAGTTGTAGTGCCAAACGATACGTGGGTGTGATCACTGTGTGACATCGGGTTGCATTGCGCAGGAAGCAGTGACCATGCCGTGGTCTGAGCGACCAAAAGGGGCGGTGACTGATATTTTATAGCAGTCAGGATTTGTAGTAAGAAGGAGATCCAAGGGATTTGAGCTGTGTGTTGGGATGCGAGGAAAGTAAGTAGGTTTCTGAACCATATTGGCTAAAGAAGTGCTGACTGCAAAGGCCTCCGCTGCTCTTCCTTGTGGATCAGTTTTTGAGGATCCTAGCCATTCCTTATTATGGACATTGAAGTCACCAAGAATAGTGACCTCGGAGGAAAGATATTCAGAAATCAGATGGTCGGTTTTTTCAGAAAGGGAGTCAAAGAGCTGGAAAAAGTTGTTGTCAGAAGGTGACCGGTAAATGCAACAGATGAATTTAGTTGCAGCCCTGAGAGAGAGTTTTATCCATAGTATGATTTTTTCTTCCAGCTTCTAAATTGGGGAGTCTGGTGCAGGGTAGATTGCTACGGACGTATGCGCACACGCCTAAATGCAATCTAAAGGAAGTAAGGAGCTCATACCCCGGGAAATTAAGGTGATTAGTGGCTGTTTTGGCACTGATTTGTGTTTCGGTGAGGAAGAGGAGTTGGGGCCTGTTAGCCTGGAGAAAATGTTGGACGGAGTTCAGGTTAGAATTTAGGCCACATATATTCGAAAATGATATGTTAAATCTTGATGTTGGCGCCCCCTGTACACCCCTCTCCCGGAGATCCGAATGGAGGGGTATTTTGCCTCCGGAATATTTTGTACAAGGAGGAGCCATCATCATTTTTGTTTATAAGGGAAGCCGACTCATACTACAGAACCGGAAACGTCCGTTGGGACTTCACCGGCCCCTTGATGTATGTGGTGGTACCTCCTCGGGCGTGAAATTAATCCTTTACTATTACGTAAAGGAAAATTCCACTACCACCTGCTATGGATTGAATTGGATCAATGTCTACCCCTTTAAAAATAAGATTAATAAAGGGACTATCAATTGTCCAATAGTTATGCTTTTCGACATAGTAGGGGGATAAGTAAGGGATAAGGAAAACCGACTCATACACCAGAACCGGAAACGTCCGTTGGGACTTCACCCTTGATGTAAGGGGTGGTACCTCCTCGGGCGTGAAAAAAAATCTTTGCTATCACGTAAAAGAAAAGTCCACTACCACCTACCATATGGCAAGTATAGTACACCAGCCAGCGATTAAAGAGCTGACCAGCTTTAGAACTTGCGTGACAAATGTACATTCGCAAAACATATTATCGATACTTAATATAGACCAACAGTCAATTATAGTCGCATAGCCACTACATTTTGTAATCACTAACGGAAACTTGACTTTATCGAAGCTTTGAAAGAAAATAGATTGCGTTAGAATGTGTACAAGTTAATGTATAAATTCCCGCTACCTTTGTCTTTACACTAGACTTTAAAATTTTTGCAATGTTTTCTAAAATCTTTCAAAAAAAAAGTCATTGAAATATATTTGTTATGTTTTTTTGTCTGTTATATTTGGATACATTAAATTAAGCGCTTATTTAGATTTGCTTCTGTCTATCATCTTATATGCTATTTGCTTGATTATTGAAATTTCTTCTTCAACATTGGTTTTATACATAGGTATTGAAGATGCAGGATGTATCATTCGATGACTGATGACAGTGACAGTGAAAAAAATTACATGAATCATATGGAATGGTTGTGTCTCTATAAAAGTCCTGTCTATTGAAAAATGAAACGAAAAACTCCTGTTTGGTTTAATCTAAGAAATTTATAGCTTCTTTTTCTCAAGTAAACTTGATATCTTTATGAATATGAATGAAAAATTAAAAAAATTCATTTGATTCTGTAGGGCGACTTTAAAAACATATTGTTCCTAAGCGTCAAAATGTTTGGGGTTGACATCTTTGGGTGATGAATAAAAAGGCCTAAACAAATATTTTATTCCTCGTCCCGACGCTTTTCGGCCCTTTTTAACAGGTCATCCTCAGGGGAATCTAGAATTTACAAAAGGCTTGTCAGAACAACTGAGTTTTCCGGTAGGCTACTTCTGCGAGGGTACAACACAGAAATACAAGATAAACAGCACAACAGTGCTGTTTTCTTTCGCACCTGTTGTTGTCTTCAGCTTGAATTTAAATTTTAGAGAATTTTTAAGCTTTTATGAGTTTTAGAATTAGACTTATTGTAATTTATAAAAATCTCAAGACAAATTAGCTTTTCTTGTAGTTCAATTTGACTTGTAGTTGTTTTCATTTTTATTGCATGTTGTAGTTTATGACTGTATACCTGTGATCTTTTATAGCTGTGTAGCTTGACATTTTAACCATTCACTTTTGACTTAGTGTTGGGGTTAGCTGTTGTTACTTCATTTTATCTTGTATTCCTGTGTTGTACCCTCGCAGAAGTAGCCTACCGGAAAAGGCATTTTCATTCATCACCCAAAGAGTTTAAAAACATGCTGAAATATCATCTACATTCCTGTATCAAAACACTTACTGCTACTAAGGGGTAATGGAGCACATTTGGCCGAATCAGACCCAAAGTCCAACAAAACCTTATGTGGATCGTTGGCGCTGGATGCGGTCGCTTGTCCCGAAGTATGTGCTTGGACGCCTGCTCTATCAGTTTCTGCTTTGAAAGTCGCTGCTTCTGGAGCTCTTGCAGTTCCTACAAATACAAATACCATTATATATACACCTAGTTCCCTAAAAATTAACGCACCTAAATTTGGCTGCATATTTCAAGGTTTGGCATTATGAACGAATGGAAGTGATTTTTTAAGTTTTCATTGTTCGATCTGAAGAAGTGCGAATTTAGGGTTTAATTCATTGATTAAATTAAATTACATTGCACCGGTGCAACAGCTAGAGCTACTCGACACTGACCTAGATTGGCTAAAGGTTGTCAATATTTGTTATTTAAATGTTTTGGTAGGTTTAGCATTAGGCTGTATAAACTAGGTTGTTACGTACTTCTTTTTCCTCCACGATTACCGCACGCGAAGCACCGCAGTCTTTGTATGATTGTGCGCACCCTATACCAGTTTTACTCTACCCATTCCAGGATCACTGTGTCTTGAACGAGTCTACGCAGTAGATGGTAGGGCCAAGTTTTAAATTGCTCTGCCTCCGGTCTAGGCTAACCGTAGAAACTTGCCTTTTACAGTCCAGAGCTTTACACTCGCACAGAATGTGGTGGGCTGATTCTTCCCCCTCACCGCAGAGTCTGCATGCCAGTCTGCTCACTATGCCTTATGATAGTTTTTGACCCAGGACTAAATGGCTCCCGTGGCGGTGCTCTTCAGCACTCCGAGGAGCGCTTCAGGTCCCACAAATGGTTCTGCTGATCTCCTCTTTGCGAGCCTGTCAGCCTATTCATTGCCTTTGACCCCCCAGTAGCCCAGGACCCAGATGAGGGTAACCTGTTTCTGCCCGGCCAAGTCAATGATCTCGTCATGGCATTCATTAACCAGCCTGGAGTTTACCCGTCGGCAACTTAGAGCCTTGAGGGCTGCCTGGCTCTCTATGGCCATGAAGAGCTGCTTGGTGTAGCCCCTCGTCTTATTTTCTCGCACGCAGTACACTATTGCGTACATTTCGGCCTGGAAGACGGTTGCGTGAACCCCGAGATAAATACTGTAACCTACTCACTGTCCTTTAGAGTAGACACGCGCGCCTGCCTCACACCAGTTCCACCCGTGAACCAGACGAGCGCGCCCCGCAAGCGGGCCGGCGTCTCCCCCGCCATGCCTCATGGTCTAGGATTACCCCAAATCTGCCGTCCGTGTGGATTCGCAGGCTCGCGCATTCTGACCTCATTCCAAGCATGGGTTACTTCACGATCTCCCGAATTCTGCAGTGGACCACCAGCCTGGGTTGCCTTCAGTCTATCATTGCAGACCACTGTTTAATCCTAGCCTAGCCTTCCCCATGGCGACAACATGGGGGGGGGGGGAGTGTAGATGTAGCATAACACTGTTGGGATTGAGGTCATGGCCCCACTGGCAAGCCATCCGTGTTTCTACGCACAAGTAGCTTTTTAGATACTTCAGTGTGTTTATTCGAGTCACTAATTTAAAATCTTTTGTATGTATATTTTTTTTCTAAATAAACTGTATCACATATTTTATATATATACATATATATATATATATATATATATATATATATATATATATATATATATATATATATATATATATATATATATATATAAACATTCAAAACCGACGACGGAGCTTGGATTTGGGTTCTATGGTCCTATAAAAGTGTTACCATCGATACCTCTATTTGTAGAGCCTCGGTGGTTCAGAGGTAAGAACGTGTACCTCTGAACCGAAAGGTACTGGGTTCGATCCCAGGGTTCTCCTTTCACTTTTTCAGTACAAACTGTAACATTAACATCAACCATCTACGCACAAGTAGCTTTTTAGATACTTCAGTGTGTTTATTCGAGTCACTAATTTAAAATCTTTTGTATGTATATTTTTTTTCTAAATAAACTGTATCACATATTTTATATATATACATATATATATATATATATATATATATATATATATATATATATATATATATATATATATATATATATATATATATATATATATATATATATATATATATATATATATATATATATATATATATAAACATTCAAAACCGACGACGGAGCTTGGATTTGGGTTCTATGGTCCTATAAAAGTGTTACCATCGATACCTCTATTTGTAGAGCCTCGGTGGTTCAGAGGTAAGAACGTGTACCTCTGAACCGAAAGGTACTGGGTTCGATCCCAGGGTTCTCCTTTCACTTTTTCAGTACAAACTGTAACATTAACATCAACCATCTACGCACAAGTAGCTTTTTAGATACTTCAGTGTGTTTATTCGAGTCACTAATTTAAAATCTTTTGTATGTATATTTTTTTTCTAAATAAACTGTATCACATATTTTATATATATACATATATATATATATATATATATATATATATATATATATATATATATATATATATATATATAAACATTCAAAACCGACGACGGAGCTTGGATTTGGGTTCTATGGTCCTATAAAAGTGTTACCATCGATACCTCTATTTGTAGAGCCTCGGTGGTTCAGAGGTAAGAACGTGTACCTCTGAACCGAAAGGTACTGGGTTCGATCCCAGGGTTCTCCTTTCACTTTTTCAGTACAAACTGTAACATTAACATCAACCATCTACGCACAAGTAGCTTTTTAGATACTTCAGTGTGTTTATTCGAGTCACTAACTTAAAATCTTTTGTATGTATATTTTTTTTCTAAATAAACTGTATCACATATTTTATATATATACATATATATATATATATATATATATATATATATATATATATATATATATATATATATATATATATATATATATATATATATATATATATAACATTCAAAACCGACGACGGAGCTTGGATTTGGGTTCTATGGTCCTATAAAAGTGTTACCATCGATACCTCTATTTGTAGAGCCTCGGTGGTTCAGAGGTAAGAACGTGTACCTCTGAACCGAAAGGTACTGGGTTCGATCCCAGGGTTCTCCTTTCACTTTTTCAGTACAAACTGTAACATTAACATCAACCATCTACGCACAAGTAGCTTTTTAGATACTTCAGTGTGTTTATTCGAGTCACTAATTTAAAATCTTTTGTATGTATATTTTTTTTCTAAATAAACTGTATCACATATTTTATATATATACATATATATATATATATATATATATATATATATATATATATATATATATATATATATATATATATATATATATATATATATATATATATATATATATATAAACATTCAAAACCGACGACGGAGCTTGGATTTGGGTTCTATGGTCCTATAAAAGTGTTACCATCGATACCTCTATTTGTAGAGCCTCGGTGGTTCAGAGGTAAGAACGTGTACCTCTGAACCGAAAGGTACTGGGTTCGATCCCAGGGTTCTCCTTTCACTTTTTCAGTACAAACTGTAACATTAACATCAACCATCTACGCACAAGTAGCTTTTTAGATACTTCAGTGTGTTTATTCGAGTCACTAATTTAAAATCTTTTGTATGTATATTTTTTTTCTAAATAAACTGTATCACATATTTTATATATATACATATATATATATATATATATATATATATATATATATATATATATATATATATATATATATATATATATATATATATATATAAACATTCAAAACCGACGACGGAGCTTGGATTTGGGTTCTATGGTCCTATAAAAGTGTTACCATCGATACCTCTATTTGTAGAGCCTCGGTGGTTCAGAGGTAAGAACGTGTACCTCTGAACCGAAAGGTACTGGGTTCGATCCCAGGGTTCTCCTTTCACTTTTTCAGTACAAACTGTAACATTAACATCAACCATCTACGCACAAGTAGCTTTTTAGATACTTCAGTGTGTTTATTCGAGTCACTAATTTAAAATCTTTTGTATGTATATTTTTTTTCTAAATAAACTGTATCACATATTTTATATATATACATATATATATATATATATATATATATATATATATATATATATATATATATATATATATATATATATATATATATATATAAACATTCAAAACCGACGACGGAGCTTGGATTTGGGTTCTATGGTCCTATAAAAGTGTTACCATCGATACCTCTATTTGTAGAGCCTCGGTGGTTCAGAGGTAAGAACGTGTACCTCTGAACCGAAAGGTACTGGGTTCGATCCCAGGGTTCTCCTTTCACTTTTTCAGTACAAACTGTAACATTAACATCAACCATCTACGCACAAGTAGCTTTTTAGATACTTCAGTGTGTTTATTCGAGTCACTAATTTAAAATCTTTTGTAAGTAGATAGTGCGGCACCTGGGACCATCCCCTCCACTTTTTACTGCGCATGCGCGTGACGTCATGCGCATGCGCTGACCTGCGCAGACCTGTGACAGTTGACAGCTGACCTGTCAGATTTGACAGGTGTCAAATGTCACTGACCTGACAGCTGTCAACGTCAGCTGTCACCTGACCTGACACGTGTCAACGTCAAATGTCACCTGACCTGTCAGATGACGTCACAAGCATTCCAAGATGGCTGACCTGTCATAGACAGCCGCAACCCGGGTCTCTATGGAACTGTCTGACCTGAGATGACGTCACAAGCATTCCAAGATGGCTGACCTGTCATAGACAGCTGCAACCCCGGGTTCTCTCTATGGAACTAACCTGTGATGACGTCACAAGCGTTCCAAGATGTCTGACCTGTGTGTCCATAGATATCTACAAGTCAGGTCTCCATGTGTGTATTTGAAGAATACCATCTGTCTGATTGTTTATTAAGGTTATGTATGTATGTGTTTATTAAGGTTAGGTGTTCGTATACAGACTGATTACCAAGCCATTTTGATTGTTTATTAAGGTTATGTTTGTATTTGTTTATTAAGGTTATGTATATATGTGTTTATTAAGGTTAGGTGTTCGTATACAAACTGATTACCAAGCCATTTTGATTGTTTATTAAGGTTATGTTTGTATTTGTTGATTAAGGTTATGTTCGCACACACACACACACACACACACACACACACACACACACACACACACACACACACACTACTGTCTGTATTTGTTTATTAAGGTTATGTTCACACACGTGTTGATTACCAGTCATATGATTGTTTGTTAAGGTTATGTATTTGTTATTTGAATGCAAACAGAGATAATACAAGATTGTACTTACATACAACAAGAGACGTCAGCCTTCTTTCACAGCTTAATACACACACTACTGAACAGGTGTCTTCTGTGTTAAGGATACAGACAGACAACTGATTGCCATTGTTGAAGCTTGTACATGCTGTTTAACAAACACGTCATGACAGTTCAAAGTCTTTGCTTAGACTGACAGATGCATGTGTATTTGAAAGAAAAGCATTCGCCTGAACTTAGATTTGAACCCACGAACCTCGAATCAGCCGTTGTTTGCTTTACATATATACACTGTCCCTAAACCAATAGCTCCACAGACACACACGTTAAAAGTTTGTTCGCTGTTGTATATATAAAACAAAGCCAGTTGTTGTTGACATATGAGGTTAGGTGTTTGTATACATGTTGATTACCAATCATCTGATTGTTTAGTAAGGTTATGTTTGTATTTGTTATTTGAATGCAAACAGACATAATAATAAGAGTGTACTTACATACAGCAAGAGACGTCATCCTTGTTTCACGACTTAACACATACTGAACAAGTGTCTCTGTCTCTTGAAGGATAAACAACGTTTTACAGTTGTTAACCTTGATCCTGTTTGAGCTTGTCTGTGTATCTGTTTAATATACACAAGAGAGAGGTCCTCTTAAAGGTAAACAACCTGTCAGTTGATGACCTTGTGTTATATCTGTTGAATCATTCCATTATACGTGTTTGAGCTTGTCTAGAATACAGTCGTTAGAAGTATGACATCATCCATGTAAAAAACAAATACAGTTTAAAACGGTTACTGTGGGTAATATGTATAAATAGGCTACACACAGACACTCTTAAACATATTCATAATTCAGTTGTTGTTGAGAAAAGACTTGTTTCAGTTTACTCTACCCAAATCTGTTTCAAAATGGCTACATTAAGTGATGTGTGTTACCAGCAAATTAAAGACAACTTCTGGTATGGTCTATTTGGAGACTTTCAACTTATTATCGATAAGAACACTGGCTATTTTAATGCAACTAAACTGTGTAAAACTAGTAATAAAAAATTATATCATTGGATGGAAAATAAGAAAACTAAAGAGTTGATTGCCTATTACAACAGTCGGCTGAAGGAACAATTGGGTTATCGGAATACCGAAAAGCCAACACATTATTCGTGTTTGAGCTTGTCTAGAATACAGTCGTTAGAAGTATGACATCATCCATGTATTTTAGCAGATGTACCACAAGATAAGTTTGTTCAGGATATTATTGCTTTAAGACATACTTTTTAATTGTATTACAAAATAAAAACACATTAATTTTAACAAAGACTTTTATTTGATTCTAAGTACAAGTATGTAAACTCTTTGTTGGAATACATTTATAGAATTATTAACATTAGATGGTTCAGTGTTGCGTTGGTGCTGTTGTTGTTGTTGTCGTCGGTGTCTCTTCATGGCTGTGGGCTTACTAGGTGATAACACTAGCTTCTTTTAGTTCTTCCAAGATTGACTGAATTTCGTTGTTATGAGCAGTATTACCTGCAACTTGGGAAGCCACTAAAAGTCTAAGTCTGTCAACCAACTCGTTTATGTCATTCCAATACACATAGGCTATTTGTTTGTTATTTTGTATCATATAGTTGTTGGTGCTGATGTTGTTTGGGCTCATGCCGTTGCTATCGCTGCTCTTATCACTCTGAGTTTTAAGTTCAGTCTTTTGTTTTTTGTTAAGATGTCTGTCGGTGCTGTCGTCATCGTCTTCCTCGTAGGTGTAACCAAAACCTTGAGGAGTTGAGGATCTACGACCTCGTGGATTTATCACTGGTTTTATTAGAGTCAGATACTTTTCAGAGGAACAACCCTTGGTTCGGGCGTTAGGATCATAGTTCATTTTATAAACACTAGTTGCTTCTAGAATATCTCTATAGTGTTGAAGATCGTCATAAGTATACCCCCGGGGTCTTTTCATAAATAACAATTCTAGCAAACCTTGTGTTTGCGGGTATCTCCTTTGGCCCAGTTGAATCTCAGCATCAGTAAAGTCTAAGTGTTTGTTACCAAGACTCCAGCTACCGGTATCTTTAGCGTAGCGGGCACCATACGTTTGATCAATGGTACCGAGCCTTGGTGGTTCAGTAAAATACTTGTCTACATAATATCGAACTCGGTCAGGATATTGCTCCAAAAATTCTTGATATGCAGGGTTGGTTGTGACAGTTTGTAGGTCTGCCTCAAGCTCTTCAAATGTTGGGATATCCTCATCGGAACTTGTCGCCTCAGCCTCTTCCCTTGGTTCAGCTTCAAAAACTTCATGGTCTTTAAGGAACTGTACTTGGGGTTTCGTTTCTGGTATATCGACTTCGTCTTTGATTTGTTCAACCTTTGGTGGTTGCGATGGCTGTTGCTGCTGCAGTGCTGCTGTGTTTTTAGATATTTCACTTAGGGGGTCAACAAGTGGTTTATATAAACGTTGCAGAGCATCATCATTCTCAGCTCTGTTAAGTTTAAGCATTAAATGTTTTTTTCTAATATTGTCAGCAAGTTGTAAAATCCTTTTCTTAACTTTTTGCTCTTCCTTACCCAACACTTCCATTGTGCTACAACTGTTTTTGGTGTTACCAGTCGGTCTAATCATTTGTTTGAGCGATACAGGTTGTGTGGTGGTTTAACATATACTGACTCTGTCACGGTACATGCCTTCTTATTTATCACGATGTCCAGCTGTCTTGTTAGACAGCTGTGTTAGACAGCTGTCTGTTAGACAGCTGTGTGTTAGACAGCTGTGTGTTAGACAGCTGTCTGTTAGACAGCTGTCTGTTAGACAGCTGTGTGTTAGACAGCTGTCTGTTAGACAGCTGTCTGCTAGACAGCTGTGTGTTAGACAGCTGTCTGTTAGACAGCTGTCTGTTAGACAGCTGTCTGTTAGACAGCTGTCTGTTAGACAGCTGTCTGTTAGACAGCTGTGTGTTAGACAGCTGTGTGTTAGACAGCTGTCTGTTAGACAGCTGTCTGTTAGACAGCTGTGTGTTAGACAGCTGTCTGTTAGACAGCTGTCTGTTAGACAGCTGTCTGTTAGACAGCTGTGTGTTAGACAGCTGTCTGTTAGACAGCTGTCTGTTAGACAGCTGTGTGTTAGACAGCTGTCTGTTAGACAGCTGTCTGTTAGACAGCTGTGTGTTAGACAGCTGTGTGTTAGACAGCTGTCTGTTAGACAGCTGTGTGTTAGACAGCTGTCTGTTAGACAGCTGTGTGTTAGACAGCTGTCTGTTAGACAGCTGTCTGTTAGACAGCTGTGTGTTAGACAGCTGTCTGTTAGACAGCTGTGTGTTAGACAGCTGTGTGTTAGACAGCTGTGTGTTAGACAGCTGTCTGTTAGACAGCTGTGTTAGACAGCTGTGTTAGACACCTGTGTTAGACACCTGTATGACAGCTGTGTTAGACAGCTGTCTGTCCTGTCTACCATTGTTAGAATAATATATATCTATCGAATCCTTTTCTATATCGACCTTTGTGTACATCGTTTTCCTTCACAATCACCAACACACCATACTTATTATCTTTCCAGCATTGGTGGCAGATAGTTTTAAATTGTTTAAAGTCCATATCGGTGGTTACATGATCGTCGTACACATGTTTTAAATTGGTTTCATCTTGCTTGAATAACACAATAACATTGGTGTTGTCACGTACCAGATGCTTGGGTATTCGTGTATATGTTTGACAGAGATAGAATGAATCAATATTCTTATGTCTGCCCATACTGAAGTATGCTCTTATTTTATCTTGTTTGTCACAAGCTACATCATCAAATATAAACACAGAGTTGTCCTTGGCATCTGCCGGATCTAATATTTCATCGTTTTCTCTATAAGGATAGTAACCAACACCTTTTGTTGCATTCATCACCTCCTTTAACATCTTGTATTTCGGTTGATACAGAGACTTTGAATACACATACACGTTATCAAATTTTAAACCGTTTGCTTCAAACAATAAACTCAGCATGACATTAGTTTTACCACAACCACTCGGACCACATATGATACAGCGAACGGTGTTTGGAAAGAGAGGACCATGCCTCAGTTGTTGTTGAGCTGTGTCCGTAACAACATCGTCTATATTTGTAATGGGTAAGGCAGAAGCGTGTTTGCTGGTACGCATCTTAACTTAAACTAAACTATATTTTATTTGGGTGTGTATATATAAATGAATGCAAGTGAGACACCCAGTCAGTATGCATGTTGGTGTCACAGAGTGAGGGTTGTTATTAACAAAGACAGATACAGGTTTTGCTGAAACGTTGCTAGCGTTACAAACACCATGAAAGTTAACAGAAAACTTGATGAGGGGTTTTATGTAATCAACTCGAAGCCAAAGAAGAAGGTCCCCTTTAAAAACATACTAAGTCTGATTGAGGAAGTTATAAAAGATAGAAACCTTATTCCAACAGCGAACGCCGTGTTTGATATAGCTCATACAATCGTTAGAAACATTGGTGGACGTAAGAATGTGCAGAAACCTCGAGTTATTCCAATACCTAAAAGTGGAGGCTTCCTTCCGTTGTTGCCTCTTATATTTGGTGGGCTGTCAGCACTAGGAGCTCTGGGTGGCGGTGCTGCAGGTATTGCCAAAGCCGTGAACGATGCCAAGTCTGCGAAACAGAAACTAGAGGAGGAAGAACGACACAACAAAACAATGGAAGCCATCGCGTTGGGTAGGAGAGGGAGTGGCTTGAAATTTAAGCCAAAATGCAAGAGACTGGGCAAAGGCATGTATCTCAAGAAACAGCGCTACGGTTATGGGTTGTATCTGCAAAAACCAATGCAATAAAAGACTGAAACAGTAGCCTGTGTGTATCAGTCATAGCGCACACCTTTGTGTTGAAAGACCGCAGCTCCCATCTGTCGTCAGACTACCATCCACCAATTGTTTTGGATGGTAATTATGCTGTTGCCTTGATAGGCTTTCACACCTACAACAACATACCCAACATCTATGAAGGTAAAAACAAATTTCATGTAAAAGAAGGAACCGGTTGGCGAACCATCACGATACCCACCGGTGCTTATGAAATAACACACTTGGAAGAGTTACTTCAAAATGAACTTGTTGGTGCCGCAGCAACACACGAACAAAAGCAACAGGCTCTGATTCTGAGACCTAATCCGAACACCATCAAATGCAGACTAAAGTGTTATACAAATGTCAGTTTTGAATTTGATGGTTCGATTGGGCGAATGTTGGGCTTTTCAAAACAAGTTCTTCAGCCGGACACCTTTTATGAATCTGATTTACCTGTTGATATAGTGGATGTTAGACAGATTCGCATCGAAACCAATATCGTGTCTGGTTCCTATTATAACGGACAACCCTCACATACGCTGTATGAGTTTGCTCCGATGGTTGATCCTGGCTACGCAATCGACATAGAACCTAAAAATTTAATTTACTTGCCGGTGAACAAGCAAGAGATTTCCAATATAAGCATCGACATCGTCGACCAAGATTCAGTTCCTGTCAACTTTCAAGGTGAAGAGGTGTCTGTTCGCTTGAAACTTATAAAAGTTGCTTAGTATGTTGGTCTTCAAGGATATAAAAGCAAGTGCATCTACCACATCAAATTCAGTTGAGTCAGACACGTCAAAGGGTACGCTTCGTCCCGATAATATTGAGTTCCTGCAAAGCCTGGGTTATCATGTCGTCAAAACTAGAAATATTCAAAGAACCCGTGTTTGATGATGGCATCGATCGAGAAGAGCTGCGCTCTTACTATTCACCAACTAAATCGTTTGGTAACAGCGATGAAATTGAAATAGCCATCAACCAACAAGATGTGTTCGTATGTCTGGCCGAGTCAGCTCTAATAATCGAAGGTGCTCTGGAACCTGTAGCAATCCAAAATGCCACTGGTGCTTGTTATCTGTCAAATAATGGAGGAGCAGCTCTGTTTGAATCAATGACCTATGAGTTAAATAACAAGGAAGTGGAACGAGTGCGAGACCCATACACCACAACCATCATCAAAAGTCTGCTATCGTTCAGTAAGAATGAAGCCCAATCTCTTAGCAACGCCGGTCTGAATGTGTCGTCGGAGCACATCACCTTAAATGATAACAAGTTTCACATGCTCATACCTGTCTGGTTCCTCTTCAGTTTCTTTCATCATTTCAAAGGAGTTCTCTGTGGCAAACATACTTTCCGCTTTACAAGAAGTCGAAACGATTCCAATGGCTATTACAGCACAGGTACGGCACGAGCAAAAATTACCGTAACCAATATGTTTTTAAAGGTAAAACATGTCTTTCCCAATGATAAAATGAAATTGGAACTGATGGATAAAATAGCCAAAGACACCTCTATATTTCTCGCATACCGCAAATGGGACATATACGAGTTACCAGCACTCAGAGATATCAACAGAGATGTGTGGGCTGTTAAAACTGCAACCAACTTGGAAAGACCTCGATATGTGATTATAGCATTTCAAACAGATCGTAAGGATAACGTGAAGAAGAGGTCAGACTATTTCGATAACATTGGTATGTTGGACCTCCGAGTGTTTCTAAATTCAGAATGCTACCCTTATGAATCTATGAATATGGATTTTGAGAAATCGAAATATGCAGAAGCCTATAACATGTATACAGATTTTCAAAAAAGCTTCTGTTATAAAAACATGTCGGAGCCTATCTTGAATTATGACGAGTTTAAAGACAGAGCTCTATTTGTGATTGACTGTCAGCACCAGAACGAGTCAATCAAGTCTTCAACGGTGGACATTAAGGTGGAGTTTATGAGTCACGCCAACTTCCCAAAAAATACTCGTGTTTATTGTCTGGTTATTCATGACAGTGTAATGGAATATAAACCTCTAACGGGCATCGTTAGAGCCATTATGTAATAATTGTATGTCATTTATGTATCAATATGTACAACTTAATTAATCCTAATAAATTTTTATTGTATGTAAAACAGTTGTTTTATTTTTATTTTGTTGCATTTTTATTAACCCCTTTCTGTCTGTCAGTCTAAGCAAAGACTTCGAGCTGTCATGACGTGTGTGTTAAACAGCTGTACAAGCTCAAACAAGATTATCTAAGATACTTGTTGGGCAATCAATTGTCTGTCTTTTATTACACAGCTCTGTCAGTCTAAGTAAAGACTTCGAGCTGTCATGACGTGTGTGTGTGTGTGTTAACAATCAACAACAGCGTCTATATGTTTTGTTTGGTTCAAGTGGATGTCATTAAACAACTGTGTTATTTCTATAACGGGGCCCCATTCAAGACCTCAACATACGTTAGTGTGTGTTAAGCCGTGAAACAAGTATGACGTCTCTTGCTGTATGTAAGTATACTATTATATTATTTATGTTTACATACAAACAATACTTATCAAACAATCCTCGTATATCAAAGTTTAATTTAGTTGTTTTAAATTGAGTTTTGTTACACTGTGTGTTTTTGATCACTCCCTATATAAATTTAGATTCATTCATTCAAAATACAAACACTAACATAAACAAACACGCCGGCAATAAAACCAAGTCCCCGAGTTTTATTAGGCTATTAAAATAAACTCATTAACATATCTAGATGTAAATACGTTTTTCTTATTGATATAGTTTACTTGAAACGTTTTTGTTATTAAATGATATTAGATAGGTAAATTGGTACGTGTTTTAAATTTCTTTTTACTATAAATAAACAATTGTTTTTAACATTACAGTTCCTATTATTCAATTGGAATGTAATAGAGATACCACCCCCTGCCTACACACACAAACTCAGCAGCCTCATAAACTCGTTTTATGTAACAGGTTTTTGTTTTATATATACCCACTGATAACAAACTTTCATCGTATGTCTGAATAGCATAATCGGTTTAGCGACGTTTGCATATCTTAGTAAGTTGTATGGTTGGGGGTTCAAATCTAATTTCTGGCGAATGCTTTTCTTTCAAAAATCATATTTCAAATTAAATTCAAAATTTCAAATTACCCGCTCAATATATCTTCCTCATATATGTATGTGTGTGTGACTAAACCGAATGACTGTGTCCAACAGATGTCTCCCATCGAGCTAGAGAATATTCTCTACACTCTACAACTTTACAAATAGAATATTCTCTAGCTCGATGAGTCATATCTCTGGACATAACAGACAGAAATTTTCAAACAAATTCAAATTTCCCGCCAAAAACGAAATACCCTAACAAACTTCAATACACCTTAACAACAACAACACAATAAACAAACCAAACAGCTGTGTTTACGAACACCTAACCTTAATAAACAAAATACATAACCTTAATAAACAAACAGATGCATGGTAATCAACACACACACATGACATAACCTTAATAAACAAATACAAACATAACCTTAATAAACAAACAGATGACACGTGAGCGAACATAACCTTAATAAACAAATACATAACCTTAATAAACAATCAGACAAACACACATGGAGAGCTAACCTGACTTGTAGATATCTATGGACACACAGGTCAGACATCTTGGAACGCTTGTGACGTCATCTCAGGTTAGTTCCATAGAGAGAACCCGGGTTGCAACTGTCTATGACAGGTCAGCCATCTTGGAATGCTTGTGACGTCATCTCAGGTTAGTTCCATAGAGAGAACCCGGGTTGCAACTGTCTATTACAGGTCAGCCATCTTGGAATGCTTGTGACGTCATCTGACAGGTCAGGTGACATTTGACGTTGACACATGTCAGGTCAGGTGACAGCTGACGTTGACAGCTGTCAGGTTAGCTGACAGCTGACAGCTGTCAGGTCAGTGACATTTGACACCTGTCAAATCTGACAGGTCAGCTGTCAACTGTCACAGGTCTGCGCAGGTCAGCGCATGCGCATGACGTCACGCGCATGCGCAGTAAAAAGTGGAGGGGATGAGCCCAGGTGTCGCACTATCTACTTTTGTATGTATATTTTTTTTCTAAATAAACTGTATCACATATTTTATATATATACATATATATATATATATATATATATATATATATATATATATATATATATATATATATATATATATATATATATATATATATATATATATATATATATATATATATATATATATATATATAAACATTCAAAACCGACGACGGAGCTTGGATTTGGGTTCTATGGTCCTATAAAAGTGTTACCATCGATACCTCTATTTGTAGAGCCTCGGTGGTTCAGAGGTAAGAACGTGTACCTCTGAACCGAAAGGTACTGGGTTCGATCCCAGGGTTCTCCTTTCACTTTCACCGAGGTTCTGACATTGTGTTTGAGCAAGTTGAATGCCTGCACGTTCCGCCCTTCGGAGGGGGCGTAAAGCCGTCGGTTCCGTGTCCATGAGATGTTGGGCACATTAAAGATCCCTACCCTCCTTCGGCAAAATTTCCATGATAGTAAGGTGAAACTGCTCCCTGGCGTCGGTTATTGGCCAGAGTCGCGGAAATAGGCCGACGTTGAAGAAACAAAACACACACACACTTCTATTGGTGAATTTTCTTAATGTAAATTTACTAAAAGCAGTATGGGACGTTTTTCAGTAGTTTGCGCGTACGAAGTATCGGTACGGCCAGTAAAAAATATATAGTATTAAACCTTCTTCTCCCTTTACAGCCTAATACTTTGACGCTAGGTTCATACACCCGTGAATTGCGAAACTAATATCTATTGGCCTATTTTATATAATATTACGATTTTATTTCAAGAAGACCAATAGGGATATGTAAATAATCTCGGCACCATGTAAAGATTACTATTTCGTTAATTGACAATCGACAGTTTCTAGAATTTTAAGTCCCAGTTTACGAGACGCATTTTCTTTAACGTATGTGAGCTGTGAACCTCCGTCAATAATAAAAAAATAAAATAAACGCGTTTTTATTTACGTTTTCACTGGAAGACAATAGGCTTTGGCATTTTGTAAAAACACTTGTTCATTGTTCTCAGTGTTTTTTGCAAACAAACTTGCTGTTGTTATTGGAGCGTTACTTTCTTTTCCATCATCTCGCTTCAGGTAGGTCGGGTCACACATTGAAGTTGCGTGCCTGCTTTTACATATATCACAAATAATTTTACTTCTACACTCTTTTGAATTATGGTTGGGTTTAGTGCAGCGATAGCATCGACGGTTCTTCCTTAAAATGTCTTTCCTCTTGTTCACATCGGTGACTGTATTATTACACTTCTCAGAATTGTGTTCTTCAGACTTGCAAAAAACACACTTGTTCACTGTCATTAATAATCCAGCAGCAGTATATACATTCTGTGAAGGTGACGTTTGATTACCAGAGGATCTTCGGAATTCATATTTCCCGCGTTTTTCGTTTTTATAAATGGCTGATGCTTTTGACGTTGAAGTTGATTGCGATATTTCTAATGACTCCACTTCCAATTTTAAATATTCTAATAGAAGCTCAATTTGCTTATCGATACTGGGTGGTTCTTCAAAATCGCTGTTGGGATGTTTCTTATGATATTCGATTTTCAGTGCGTACGGATTTGAGTTGAGAATAACGGACTTTACCATCATTCCATATTCGTTAGCATTCACTCCCAAGGATCCTAAACTGCGGGTTATCGATGGCGTTGTATTATATAACCCACGAAAACCAGCACAATCTATTCTACTTTTAACAGACGTTATTGATAAAAGCATTTCATAATAGCTGTCTATCATTCGTTGTTTGTTACCAAATTCGTGTTTTAATAAAGCGATAGCGTCATCATATGATTTTTTAGATGTTAGACCACTGATCGTTATTGCAGCTTTCCCTACTAAGGCCTGTTCCAGATAACTAAACTTGGCCACAGCACTTAAACTTTCATTTTCATGAACTGCTGTCCTGAATTGTTCCCAGAACAAGGTCCAATCCGATAACTCGCTGTTAAATTTGCGAAGTTCTAATTTATGAAGCTTGACGTGACCTTTGTTTACTCTTCTTTCGGTATCGTTACTTTCATTAATTCACTGGGTTGTTTACTTATTCTTATCTGCAGCCTTGATATCAGAGATGCCACTTGATCTTGATACTCAGCAACCTTGTCAAACTAGTTTTTATACTCTTCTTCTGATAACAACGTTAGCACTGTTTGATTAGCACGATTTAAATTGTCATTTGCGGCGTTAATTCGGTCTCGAATTACTACGAGTTCTTCGATGGGTTCATCGACGTTAGCTATGTTTTCTTTACCGTTCTTGAGTAGCTTCGTTAGTTGCGACCGGCAACTTGTTCTTGCAACGCGTTCTATTTTATTTCTTACTGCACAAACGTTATTAACTTTGTTTATTCACCTCGACGTTCACTACACGTTTTACGACTATACTTTCGCGTCCTGAGCCCCTTTCCCGGTTTTCGACACCATGTAAATAATCTCGGCACCATGTAAATATTACTATTTCGTTAATGGGCGCGTTAAAAGAAGTGAGCTAAACTTAAGACTTTATTATCAATTAAAATGTACACTAGAAATTAGTATTGCATTTTTAAGGGTTAATGCGAATAATAAAATAATCGCGGTCGCGTGAAGGTTCTTTAGCTACTCTGCATCTACATACCGTTACTCGTTCGTGGCTCGACTTTGACTCCTACTACTAAGGGCGGTTGGCGGTTCTAGCGTCGTTGCAGTACTTGCCGTCCTTGATCCTGTATGCGTCGACTCTAAAGTTGGACCGTACCTGGTGCACGCTCTTTGCCATTAATATATTTTCTACAGGATACGTTTCCCGGTGATTACGCAATTTGAGAGTGTACGAACCTACCTTAATAATGGTTCATATTGCGAGGGCATTATTAAAGTTAAAAATGAATTGACTGTTACCTGAGGTTGATGGAGCAAAACGCTCGTAATCAGATTCATAATCCGACCAAAATTTTTGTCGCTCAAAGTCTCTGAATGCTGCACCTTCTGCACCAGCTTGTGCTTGAGTTCCTGCTTTACCAGTTTCTGCTTTGCAGGAGTCTACATTAGGAGTTTTTCCTGGATATCCTACAAATAGAAATACCATTATCTATAAACTGAATTCCATAAAAAATGAAGCACCTAATTTTGGCTGCAATTTTATAGTTTTGTCATTTATTAACGAATGTAACTGGTTTGCCTATTCAGCTTGTTTATAGTTTATCTCTGCGTTAATTAAAGCCAGTCTGCTCGGTAGTTTTTTCATATTTATCAAAATAGAATAATCGAAGAGCATACATATGTTTTACAAGACTTTAAAGCGAAAATTATTCACACTCCTTTTAACTTTTTGCAAACATATTGGTTTTTTTCATACTCTCTTATATCTATTGTGTGTGTTGCATGTCGGGATAGTTTTAAATTGGATTTTTATCACACAAGGAGAAAAGTCGGGACTTATAATTCGGTTAAGCGGCTGTCAAATGAGTTTAAAAACTTACCTATTAAACAGAAAAGTTTTTCGGTGCTAAATTCGCTTGATTTCATTAACAAAGTTAAAGATGTAAAATTACTGGAAGGTGAGATTTTGTTATCATTTGATGTGTCGTCATTGTTTTCCAGTGTACCCACGAAACAAACTTTAGAGTATTTGGAACAGTTGTTAAAATTGAACAATATAAGTGATGACGTTTGCAAAGAATATTTAACTCTAACTACCCTTGTATAAAACAAAATATTTTCCAACTTAACAATGAGTATTTTGAACAGACCGAAGGCTCGGTAATGGGCAATCCATTGTGACCTTTTATTGCAGATCTTTTTATGAGTAGATTCGAACGGATTTAAAAAATAAAAAGTCTGGACGCAGCAAGTGCATTATGGTGAATTTTCTTAAAATGTTTTTAATAGAAAATATATCTCTTTAATGTAAGCAGGAATCAATTTGGTCACCGGTATATCATATATAGTAGGAACAATGTACCTTATTTTACCAACATAACTTGTTTGAAAATGTACAAAAATTTTCCGAAAATAAACTTAAAACATTTCCAAAAAAACTCATTTCCTAGCTGACGCACCTTAGGTTAATAGCAAATTGCGTTATTAAATTTTGGAGAGTTTAATGAAAATTCGCTACTAAAACGCACTTACTGCGTCTCGATTTTTTTTACAAACATGCATAACATTTCGATGAAAAATGCAAAGATGCAATAAGGAATGTTAAAAAAAAAGTAGATATCACCAACGATTTATTTTTTATCGTTTCTAGAGGGCCTAGTTTGCTCTCATTTGAAGAAATCTTTTTAGAATTCAAAAGCCGCGGTCTCCTCAATAACGAATTTTTTTATGACAACTAGCTAAAAATGATAGACCGTTAAACCATAAATTTAAAGTAGAGAGAAAAATTGTATGTTTACCTTTTGCACATCACAAGGGGTATCGAGGGCATTTTTAAGAAGCCGATTTGCAGCTAACTTTTTCGAGAAAAATTTGTTAGGTAATACGAAAGATAAAGCTATTCAAATGTCGGGTATCTATGAGATAAGTTGTAAAGATCATAATCTTAAATACGTTGGGCAGACTAAGAGAACCATTGAGACCAGATTCAGGAAACATCTGGCACAGCTGAGATACGGTAGTGTAGACAAGTCATGCGTGGCACAACATGTTTGGGATAATAACCACCACATAGATAAACAAAATCTTAAACTTGTCAAAAATGTTAGACGACCAGCGAAGTTAGATGCGTACGAGAGTATTTATATTTGTAAGGCAATAAAAAACATAAGTTCATTAAACCAAGCGACGCCACTGATTTAAAGTCCTTTGTTTGCGCTCTGTCTTTGATACAGATAAATATTCCGAAACTTGGCAGGCAAAGCTATAAAGGAAGTTCAAAAACCTCGTTCGGCAATTGAAGTACAACACACAGAAAATTGGCCTGCGCTTTCGTCTTTCTCTCGATATCGGTCTCTACCTAAAATTCAGTATAAAAGGTGACGTCTAGTTGTAAGTAGTTTAGAATTTTTCATCCTCTGATGACGCTAAATTTGTTAGTGAAACGAACGTGAGGCGTTTATAGAGATGTGTTGTAATGATTTCGGTTCTCCAAGTGTACTTATATGCACTCAGTTCTGTAAAAAGTGACGCCACTATCTAAAAGAAAATATATATAACGATCAATATCACTGATTAGGATTTTGATGTTTTGACTGAGTTTTTAAAAATTACATTGCAATTTAATAAGAAATTCTGTGGATGTAGAAAAGTTCACGTTTGGTTAAAGTCTAAAAAAATCACTCAAGAAACTTGTAAATGACTGACACATAGTGCAGTGGCACTTCCAGCGGTTCACAGGCTGATGTCAGGCCTTCAGACGAGGCCTCCACAGGTGTTGATTGCCTGCAGACGGAAATCTAAGAGCTGCCAGGGCAGCATCAGCAGCGCTTACCAAAAGCACTTAACTACCCCCAAGAGAGGAGCCAGTAGTTGTCAGAGAAAGCTGATAGAGGTGTCGATCAGAAGAAAGTATACAAATGGGTGGAACTTAAATGTGAAAATGACGTGAAGACAGACGTAAACATGAATTCGAACAGCAACAGTGTATTTGAACGGTCAACTCGGACAGCAAAGGTATATCTGAACGGTAAACTTGGATCTGAACTGAGAACTTGGACAGCAAAGGTGTATTTAAACGGTAACGGTATACGGAGAACTTGAACAGCAAAGGTAACAAAGAACCCGGAGGTAAAGGTAAACTTGAATCCGAAACCCTGCAATTATAACAAAGAATGCAGTTAGAAAACTGCTGCTGCATTAAAAGGCTTATTCAAAACCTACCGTTTAATACTTTTAAAGGGCCGTTACAATTACTGATTTAATTCAAACTATTTAAACCACTTTACACATAACTAAACCAAGTATACACGCCGTGAAGACGCTGCCTTGCACTCTACTGGCTTGTCTGAGAGTGTATCCACTCTTGCCGTGATCGAACGGTTTTGTTTCAACTAAACTCCCTTACCGAGTTTGTCGCGCGTGTTTGAATCTCATTCGTTGAAGGTCCCAAGGGCTACCGCGAAGTGTGGATCGGGAGGCGGGCTCAGGTGTTGGCAACAAGACAACAGTTCTCCTTAAGACCTTCTGGAAATTTCCAAGCTTGATTTGTGCCTTTACCAATGAGAACTACGTCTTAAATATATAGATATTTTTAGATTTCTAACACTCTGTTGTTCTCATTGCTTAACGGCTCAATATTCTAGTAGTACACTGCCGCAAAATAACGATCTTTTCTCATAGACAAATATTCCCTTCGCGAACACTTAATTCTCAATGTAAATAAAAAGGAAATACAGTAAGAGCGCTACGATGGTAATTTTCAACGGCAAATTTTCAACAAATCTTTTCAAAAACAAAACTTGAATTGTTGTTCAATAATGAAACCACCTGATCTTGTTTAAGCGTCCTTTGAGGCTCTCGTTATGTCAGTAAGGGAGTTACGGTAATGAATAAAACAACCGTTACAATCTTCAGTTTCTTTTGTCAACCAAAGAACTATATGAATACAGTTGTAGCAGTAATTTAGTTGAAAAATAAATATAATTTTGAAGTTTATAACCCTTAAACCCTTAATTCCAGTACAACAGCCTAGCTACTCAACATGCATATACATTGGCGAAATGGACGTGGCCAGATGTGAAGCGTTGTGAGGATTTTCCTAGAGTACGATTTCGTGATGTGGACGATAGTTTTGCATTATTTAACACAAATATATGAAAAGTGGATGACTTTATTAAAAGACTCAACTGTCAATTTAAGTTCAATAAAATTTACCCACGAATTAGGAGTTGACAGTAAACTTCCCTTTCTACATGTACTAGTTATTAAAACTAATGGCTCTTGAATTATATGTCCACACGAAGGTAACTACCACCATAAGTTAAATTCCAAACGACTCTCATTATACGTTTGCAGTAAAACGGCCTGTTTAAATTTCTTAGTAAATAGATTAAAATTTCTCTTAAGTAAAAGTAGATATAGTAGAGTACATTAAAACCGTGGCTAAATATAACAGACATTCGGATTGCTTAGTGGAGAAAGTAATTAATACACAGAACAAAGAAAATGTTAGTGGAATCCACGAAATTCAGGAAATATAAAGTAGAGAAAAAAATTGTATGCCTACCTTTTGCAACGCACATCACAAGGGGTCTCGAGGGCATTTTTAAGAAAGCCGATTTGCAGCTAACTTTTTCGAGAAAAATTTGTTAAGTAATATGAAAGATAAAGATAAAGCCACTCAAATGTCGAGTATCTATGAGATAAGTTGTTAAGATCATAACCTTAAATACGTAGAGCAGACTAAGAGAACTATTGAGACCAGATTCAGGAAACATCTGGCACAGCTGAGATACGGTAGTGTAGACAAGTAATGCGTGGCAAAACATGTTTGGGATAATAACCACCACATAGGTAAAGAAAATCTGAAAGTTGTCAAAATTATAGACAACCAGCGAAGTTAGATGCGTACGAGAGTATTTACATTTGTAGGGCAATAAAAAATAAAAGTTCAGTAATCCAAGCGCCGCCACTCATTTATAGTCCTTTGTTTGCGATCTATCTTTGATACAGATAAATATTCCGAAACCTGTCAGGTAAACCTATAAAGGAAGCTCGAAAACGTCGTTCGGCAATAAAAGTATAACACACAGAAAATTGGCCTGCGATTTCGTCTCCCTCTCGGTATCGCTCTCTACCTAAAACTCCGTATAAAAGGTGACATCTAGTTGTAAGTACTTTAGAATTTTTCATCCCCTGATGACGCTAAATTTGTTAGTGAAACGAACGTGAGGTGTTTATAAAGATGTGTTGTGATGATTTAGGTTCTCCAAGTGGACTTATATGCACTCTGTTCTGTAAAAAGTGACGCCACTATCTTTGGCTGCAACTTTGAGGCTTTGTCATTTATTAACTAAAGGAACTGATTTAAGTATATATATATATATATATATATATATATATATATATATATATATATATATATATATATATATATATATATATATATATATATATATATATATATATATATATATGTATATGTATATGTATATGTATATGTATATGTATATGTATATGTATATGTATATGTATATGTATATGTATATGTATATGTATATGTATATGTATATGTATATGTATATGTATATGTATATGTATATGTATATGTATATGTATATGTATATGTATATGTATATGTATATGTATATGTATATGTATATGTATATGTATAAGTATAAGTATATGTATATGTATATGTATATGTATATGTATAAGTATATGTATATGTATATGTATATGTATATGTATATGTATATGTATATGTATATGTATATGTATATGTATATGTATATGTATATGTATATGTATATGTATATGTATATGTATATGTATATGTATATGTATATGTATATGTATATGTATATGTATATACTACAGGCAACAATAAGACACCAGAAAATTCGTACTGCATAAACACTTTCAACAATCTAGTATCTTGTATTTCCACCACGAGGAACTTTAGCTTTGATAACCTCTTCGGACCCAAGAGCCAGCGGAACTATAAATTAATCACCAATGTGTATTTTTTGTGTTATCTCGGCTTCAATGACCACAAAACATAGATTTTTATCAATAATTATAATACTTTTTGAAAAAAAAAGGGTTATCATATATGATACTTTGGGTTTGTACCAATACACAAATTAGGTCATCAAGAATTTATTTTTATTGGTGAAATTTTTTAAAACAATTTCTTTGAACAGAACAATGCAGGAACACCTCACATGATATACATTTCACATTAGTTAACTTCCCACATTGTGGATAACGACACAGACCGTGAATGCTGAGCACATTTCATATAAGTCCGGCAAATGTTTGTTACCGTTCAACCTGTTTCTCTTATCTGGCACAGGGTCAATTCGTCTTTCCTTTTGAAGCGAGGGAACGTCTTCATCTGATATGTCACCTAAATTATATGGATCATTGTCAATTTCATCACTTTGAAAACTCAGTGATTTTGCCAAGGAAAACTGAAAATCTAAATAATCCATAATTTATTTCTATGGTAAACGTTCATTACCGGCATCTTTTCGGTATTGCTGCCAGGCAGCAGCTGCAGCGAAGTCTATGAAATGAAATATTGAATGAATAGTCCATTTGTTTCTCCTATTTCTCATGGGATATTTTACAATAACTCTATCTAAAAGATCGACCCCACATATGTTGGTGTTGTATTCTCCAACAACCAGGGGATGCTTGACATCAATGTACTTACGATCCACTTTCAACCACCCTCGACATATTATTCCTTCTGTAACAATACCGCAAAATGAAGAGGCAAAATATTCATTTTACCATAGTTACTTTTGAATCTTCTCTGACTATTTGATCATGAGAACCTCTTCCTTTCTTCTTCAAAACATAATCTGTAACAAAATCTGCATCCTTAGGAAGTCTGTTTGCCATAATTGTTCCACTTAATGTAATTGATCTAGACGAAAGTGTTTCAATCAAGGGAATGGAAGTAAAGTACATGTCAGTAAATACTGAGACTCCCACAGGCAGGGGATCAGCGAGTTCCAATACCATCTTTCCTCTAACATCAAGTTTTTTCGGAGTTGGAAATATTGCCGACTCCACGGAAGCGCCTTTACCTTCGTACAAGTGAAAATTCAGTGGTATGCCAGGAGTAGTCATCACGAATTTTTTCAGTCCAACTGGATTGGACTTCCCTCGAACAAACTGCCTCATTAAAACTTTGCCGTGAAATGGTATCATTTGTTCATCGATTG